>JAXIVD010002056.1:37500-68341 GCA_036785275.1 Cancer borealis
TTTAGTACCTCAAACGTGAGCACTCGCAACACACCTACGATAAGGGGTGAGGGAGGCAAAAAATACGCGGGAGAGAGAGAGAGGAGGAAGTGTGTGTGTGTGTGTGTGTGTGTGTGTGTGTGTGTGTGTGTGTGCGCGCGCGCGCGCGTGAGGCAGAAGCTGAGGGACAATTAACTATTGAGAAAGTGAGAAACACACCAACGAAGCGAACAATCTCATTATTATACTTACTCTTGCTTCTTGACTGTCCTCGTCGTCCTCCTCCTCCTCCTCCTCCTCCTCTTTTTCCTTCTCCTCTTCCTATGCCTATCTCCCTATCTTTACGTTTACTTCACTTTCCTGCTCCTCTTCCTCCTCCTCCTTTCATCTTGTTTTCTTCATCTCCTTCTCCTTTTCCTCTTCCTCTATTCCTTCCTCCCTATCCCGCCCACAGCACACAAACCGCTTATGTATTCTCTCCATTTACACTTACCAACCCTTTGCTGACGCCGAGACACACCCACCCACACCCACAACACACACACACACACACACACACACACACACACACACACACACACACACACACACACACACACACACACACACACACACACACACACACATACACCTAAGGCTCCTGTCATTTCCCTTCCTTAAGTCTCTCTCATCCGACAGTCGTTGTTTTTTATGCCTCAATTTTAATCCAATTTCACTTCCTTTTTTCCTTGCCACTTCCTTTCTTTTTTGGGTTTCGGGTTACACGTCCTGTCTCTCGCTACCTCATGCCTCTTGCTGTCTCCTGTCCCTTGCTGTCTCCTGTCTCTTGCTGTCTCCTATCCTCTAAATCACTGGTATATTAAGCTTAATCACTTGGTCCCTTGTACGTGCTATCACCACTATTATGTTTGTGTTTATAGAGAAGAGACCAACAATATTTACGTCTCTCGGTTCATTTGTCTCTGTTCTCCTACTCGTTGTTGTGTATATATCAGACTTATTTAGTTGGTGTCGTGTACTGCTATCGTATAATTGTCACTTTTAACTTGGTGCAAAAACATTATGATTTTAATTACTGTTTAAGATAGTAGTGAAGGTTTTTCTTTATTATCATTATTGCTTTTGAAATATCACAAACTTTGGTGTAGAGCTAAATATCCTTTTGATAATGTAAGCAATATGCCTGTCTATTTCTCTTTGTTTCTGTCTCTGTATGGAGTTCAGATCTCTCTCTCTCTCTCTTTCTTTCTCTCTTTTATTCTCTCTCTCTCTTTCAAATTATGACCTCACACTAGCACTTAAACTGATCCAAACTGACCCAAACTGATCAAAAATCCAATCAGCAACAAGACCAATCGCATTCTCCACTTTTAATATCAACACGAACTCGTTTCTCACCGCTGCTAAAGGCTGAACACACCTTACCTGTACTATACGTGAGCCTGGAAATAACGAGGCGAGGAGGAGGAGGAGGAGGAGGAGGAGGAGGAGGAGGAGGAGGAGGAGGAGGAGGAGGAGGAGGAGGAGGAGGAGGAGGAGGAGGAGGAGGAGAAGGAGGTAATGTATACGAGGGTACCATCTAGAATCAGCCAGGTAAAAACTCCTCTGCTCTAATAATTGATGCTAAGATCCTTTGATTAAAAAAAACATTAAAAAACAGCTTAGACGAAACGGTGCAATATTATTCGTGTATTTCATTAATTAACAACGTGTAAGAGATTTAAGTTTGGTTTCCGTCTTTTTTGTGATCGCTAACAGCCACTTCCGGCTTAATAGGAACAGCTGCTACAGACGGCTTGGGAGAGAGAGGGGCAGTGAGGTAGACAGAGAGAGGCAGTGAGGCGAAGGCAGACGTAAAGCAGATGTAGAAGGGAGGTAGAGAGGCTGGGAAAGAGAAGAGATTACTGTAGAAGGAAGATAGTAGTGCAGAGAGAAAGAGAGAGAGAGAGGAAAAAAACCAGGATATAGACCTAAGCTTTTAACTCCTAGAACTTTGACTGTAATTAACACCTGATTAAATATGCCCTGTCACACCTGCTTTTAGATCACCTGGCACCTACTACTGTACTCTCTCTTTTATTTTCTATTTCTCTCTCTCTCTCTCTCTCTCTCTCTCTCTCTCTCTCTCTCTCTCTCTCTCTCTCTCTCTCTCTCTTCTCTCTCTCTCTCTCTCTTTGAACCCTACCATAATCACCTTTCCCTCCTGTACACACCTGTCATTCACCTGTGAGTAAGCCACGTGAGTAAAGTTCGTACCCCCCACCCGCCCCTCCACCACCTCCCCCTCCACCCTTCCTTCCTCCATCCCCTCCTCCTCCACCTCCCCCTCCACCACCTTCACCCTACCCCCCTTCAGGACACAGCCAGCATAATCCTTTCTACTTGGCGGCCGCTCCGTGACGAATGATGCGGAGCCCGTGTGGCGCCTGCTGGACAGAGGACATAAGTGTGTGTGTGGGGGGGGGGAGGTATTTGTGTGTGTGTGTGTGTGTGTGTGTGTGTGTGTGTGTGTGTGTGTGTGTGTGTGTGTGTGTGTGTGTGTGTGTGTGTGTGTGTGTGTGTGTGTGTGTGTGGGTGTGGGTGTGTGTTTCATGTAGAGTTAAAAGGAATGGTAAGCAAAACACACAAAAAAAGCCGACTTTGATGAATGGAAATGCTTTTAAGGGTGTGTCAAAGGTATTGTTGTTGTTGTTGTTGTAGGTGGTGGTGGTGGTGGTGGTGGTGGTGGTGGTGGTGGTGGTGGTGGTGGTGGTGGTGGTGGTGGTGGTGGTGATAAGGAGTTTGTGTGTGTGTGTGTGTGTGTGTGTGTGTGTGTGTGTGTGTGTGTGTGTGTGTGTGTGTGTGTGTGTGTGTGTGTGTGTGTGTGTACAAGGTGTGTGCGGAGGACAGGACGTAAATTTCATGAGGTTGTGGGGGCGAGTCCAAGACGATGAATCATGTGATGCTTGAATCAAAATTTTATTCATGTTATAAATTATGCTTAGATATGATATTCAACATGCATCATCTTTTTTTTTTAATTTATTGCAAAGGCCACAGTGTAAGGAAGAAAGAAAACGATAAATCATTAAGTCAACAACGCAATGCTCGTGAATCTAACTCATGATAAAATAAAATAAATCTAACTGAACGATAGATTATGAAACCTTCAAACGGACGCCACCCCCCTCTCCCATCTTCCCCCCCCAAAAAAAATAACGAACAGTATCGAACTAAAATTAATTAATCAGAAGTTAATTGGTACGATAATAGCAAATGGAAATCAACTTCCGATAACGGTCTGATAACAAAAGTCAACTTCGATAATGATCTGTTATCGGATTATCGTTTTAGTGCTCACCACTTTATGTATATATCTGTGTGTATGTATGTATGTGTGTATGTGTGTATGTGTATGTGTGTGTGTACAGCTACAGTAGAGTGAAGATGACAGAGTAAAGAGTCAATACAGGGAGGACAAAGGATAGAGAGAGATGTAGAGTACAGCGACTAGGTGTAAACAAGGTGGAGACAGAGACACGACTATTGATTATAAAAAGGCGGGAAAAAATGACTGAAATGAGCAAGTGGCTGGAAAGGTTTGAGAAAGGAAAGTAGGAGCACCAAAAAGGATGTTAAATGGAACGAAGGAGGAGGAGAGTGTGCGAGAGATGAACTAGAGAGAACACGACCAGGTAGAGGAGGAGAAGGAGAAGGAGAAAGAGATGAATCGGGGGTTATGGGAAGGTGAAGCATGGGTGAGGGAGATGGATGAGATATTAGTGAGAAACGGTGCAAGGGTGAGCGAGTCCATAACTTAAGCAGAAAGGTGCAAAGAAGGTAGGCGTGAGGAAGCTAAGAGAAAGGAAGGAGTGAAGGAGGTGTGAGAGATGGGAATGAGAAGATATAGTGAGGTGAGGTGAGGTTAGGTTAGGCAACAGGTGTGCCATCTCATCAAGAGGTACCAAGGCCTTAGGAGGTTGAAGTGAGTTCTAGCGGCGGCACTCGGGCGTTGAGGATGGAGGGAGAGAAGGTGGTGTTAGTGGGAGTAAAGGTAGAAGGATGGGGAGGGTGGGAGAGCTACTGGGTGCTAGAGAACCTTATAAGCACTTCACTGATGCCTATCGGGGATGCTGCACTGTCCATTGTATTCTTTTTACCCCCACCTATCCCCTCCTATCCGCCCACCTTCCCTCCTTCTACCCATACCTTCCCCTACCTACCTTCCTCCTACCCACACCTCTATCGTACCTAGCGACGTGCGGCTCCTTCCTTATCTCCTGTTATTCCTTTCACTCATCCCTCCCACCTTTCCTTTCTTACTCTCTCTATGTGTATTTTTGTTATCTTTTTTTCTCTCCTAGATATCTCATCCTATCCTTTCCTCCCTCCTTCGTTTATATATATTTTTTTGTGTCTATTCTCATTTTCTTTCTCCTCCTCCTTTTTCTGTCCCTCCCCTCTCATTCCTTCTTGATTATCAAATATTCTTTCTCTTCATTCTTATCCATCCATTTTCTTCTGGCCTTCCAGTCCCCAACTTTTCCCCCCTCTCTTTTTTTTATGCTAGCTCTCGTCTCTCTCTCTCTCTCTCTCTCTCTCTCTCTCTCTCTCTCTCTCTCTCTCTCTCTCTCTCTCTCTCTCTCTCTCTCTCTCTCTCTCTCTCTCTCTCTCGTATATTACCCATTCCTCTCCGTCCTATATATCTTCCACTTCTCCTTTTATTATTGTTCTTCCCTCCTCCTATCTACATTGTCCCTTTCCTTCTCTCATCTATTTTCAAGTTTTTCTTTTTTATCTCCTTGCTTTTATTGCTTTCTCTCTTTTCCTTTAATTTATCCCTTATATCTCTCTTCTTTCTTTCATCTTATGTCTGTCCTTCTATCCTTTCACTTATATACGTTTTTTTCCTATTTTTCCTCCTCTTTTCATTATATCCTTTACAATCTTCCCTTCTATCTATATAATTCCTTCTCTTCCTCTTTATTTAACCTGTCTATTCGCTTCCCTACCTTCATCTGTCCTTCCTACCCATCTATTCCCGCACCTCACCATCCCCTTCCCTTTCCTTTCTTCACACTGTCATTCCGCTAATTAGATAGGATGGAGTTTGATGATGTACCGCGCGGGGAGATCGACACTACGACTATAGGGAGCCTCCAGGTTTGGCGTTAAGGGAGGGGCAGGGAAGGGTAGGGAAGCCAAACGAGGCGCGTGTGATGTGAAGTCTCTATTTCTTTCCTCTGCTCCGTAGCGAGAGGTAAAGAGAAAAATGTTCCTAAGATAAGGTAACGTAAGGTTTGTTTGTAGTTTGGTGAGATTGGTGTTTTTATTTTTTAGTATTGATTAAGGTGAATATTTTTAAAGTGTTGGTTTTGGTGTTTCGTTTCTGGCATTGTAGTTTTGTTGATTTGCATTAACTTTTTTATTTTTGTTATATTCTGTCTGGTTGTTTTTTTTACTGGTAGTGAAGCGTTTATTAGGAAATTTTCAGTATTGATCGTTATATAAAAACTCTTAAACGTAAAATTGGCGCTAGAATTTGCTAATAATAACGCCTCATCTTCCCTCACTCACAACCTCATTTTCACACTCGCCTCATCTTCCCTCACTCACCATTCCTCACCTTCCATTAAACATCATTACCAACACAAAATTATCGAATAGAAAAATTTGAAAGTCTTTGTATTCAAGTTTGATTGCTGTTCTAGTTCGTTTCACAATTCTGGTTCGTTTCACAATTCTAGTTCGTTCCACCATTCCAAATTCCCTAACTCACTCACTTACTTGTCAGTCTTATTCAGGAAGAAATCACAAACGTTTGATACCCAATACGAATACATGAATGATAATGTGTGGAGGGTGAGAGTATGACAATTTCCTGACGTGCCTGTATGCATTCCTAGTCTCCTCTTCTCTCCACCCTCACTCGCACTGGGACGCTGCAAGAGGAACAGTAAAATAAATATTACTCTTACTCAATAGTCAGTCGTCCTGGTCCAGCCTCCATCCCTCTTTCACTGCTTTTCACCATCCTTTCGTCACAGTTTCTCTCTTTCCCTCTCCTTATATCTTCCTTCAGTATCCCCTTTCGACAGTCCCTCCTTTGCGAGCTTCTCTCCTAAAGTCTTATAATAACCTCTGATTACACACTACACCACCTTTCTCCTCGGTTCTTTCTGGCAGTGTAAGCTCTATACTTTCTCCCTCCATGCATTTCATCTCTTCTTTCTTCCTCTCTTCCCTCCTTCCTTCCTTCTACCTCTACATCCTGAACTGCCCTTCCCAGTTCCTTAAGGTTCAGTGGGTGACCGATTGGTATAGAGGGCGCAAGAATGGAGCCGCCATACATCACGCTAAGCCAACACCATAAATTTAGTGATTGTTTACCTGCGAAGAGACTAATGGACATGACCAAAAATGTGGATATTAGGACACCAGTGAAGAACTTTGTGTGTGTGTGTGTGTGTGTGTGTGTGTGTGTGTGTGTGTGTGTGTGTGTGTGTGTGTGTGTGTGTGTGTGTGTGTGTGTGTGTGTGTGTATGTGTGTGTGTGTGTGTGTGTGTGTGTGTGTGTGTGTGTGTGTGTGTGTTAATCTCCCACCCCCCTTCTCTCTCTCTCTCTCTCTCTCTCTCTCCTCTCTCTCTCTCTCTCTCTCTCTCTCTCTCTCTCTCTCTCTCTCTCTCTCTCTCTCTCTCTCTCTCTCTCTCTCTCTTCCCCCCCCCCTCGTTGTGTACCGTGCTTCCTTTCCCCCTTTACTTTCCTGCCCCAGCATTCCCCGATGGTTGCACAGATTAACTCATCACTGCCGCCGAGACCCTTGCCCAGGATGACAGGTATTGCCCCGTAGCTCCTCCTGAAACCACCACTTCCTCCCAAGCTAACTCGGTTGTGTGGAGCCGTCGCCGATGCTGTTGCCGATAGACGGTACACGAGTGAAGACTAATTCTGTACCCTTATCGGAGACGGGTTTTGTAGAGTTAGTTAGTAAATGTTAGGATGGTATGCGATCGTATGTGATGTGATGCAGACACGGTATTTAGTCATGTATTAAAGTTTATGTTTATGTAGACGTGTTGAAAGTGTAAATAAAACAATGTCAAGTCTTATAAGTATGCAAACAAGTAAGTAGAATCGTCACTTATTTCCAAAACTACATAACAACAGTATTTTGTATCGTGTTTCAAGTATTCAAGTAAAGTATCGATGGGATTATTGAGTTATGATGCGTGACTGAGCGTGTAATGGTTGTGTGCGATGCTTAAGCGTTCAGGGATGTTAAGATACAAGGCGCGTGTGGCAGTACATTGGTAAGAGCGCATCAACAACAACAGGAATAGGACAGGAGGGTCAGTAGGGCGCAGCGATCAATGCGATAAGAATACATAATAATTCCTCAGGGCTTCTCAACTTGGAATCATCACGTTTTGCATTCCCATTAACACACATTTGCATCCGCACACACACACACACACACACACACACACACACACACACACACACACACACACACACACACACACACACACACACACACACACACACACACAAACGTTTACACTCCTACTATGCCTTCATTTGCATATTAACTCAAAAGGATGAATATACCTTCCACTGTTTTCACACTTCCTATGAATTTCACATTTCACTTACGATTTACGCTTCATTTTTCTTTGATTTCAAGCGTAGATAAGTGTGGAGGTAATTTTTTCATCTAGTCTTACAACCCTTAAATTATTTCCAGCTATCACTAGTATTTCAAACTATATATAAGGAATAGTATAGCAAGTTTTTCATAAGCAGAAGCTAGCTAATGTTAATGTTCAATGGGTTAAGGACACCTTTCATGACCTCTTCTTCTGTTCTTCCCTCACAGATCGAGATGAGTGTCAGGTTAACAACGGCGGGTGTGAACACTCATGCAAGAACACCGTCGGTTCTTTCATGTGTTGTTGCAGCTCAGGGTACAGACTTAGGCGTGACGGTCGTTCGTGTCAAGGTGAGTGTTTAGTGATTCTATTCTATGCTACTTTACTCCTACTCATTCCTTCACCTCTTCCTCTGAAATACTTAAGGTTAATCTATATTGTTTTGTTTTTATCTCATTCTTCTTCTCCACTAGCTTGTTAATTTCGTTCTCGTCTTCCTTTTTCTTCCACATTTGTTCTTTCTTCTTCCTGTTCCCTTTCATTTCATTTTTTCTTTCTTTAGCTTTCCACTCTCACCTCTCCTGATATATCTTCGTTACGTAATGTTGGTATGTTTGTATAAATGTGTGTGTGTGTGTGTGTGTGTGTGTGTGTGTGTGTGTGTGTGTGTGTGTGTGTGTGTGTGTGTGTGTGTGTGTGTGTGTGTGTGTGTGTGTGTGTTGTAAAAAAAAAAAAAAACATTAAAGTGAGTGCCTGAGGTAGCGAATGATTGAACGAGCCAGTGAGTTTGGTAAGTGAGTGAGTGAGTAAGTACTATATGAGTGACTGAGCAATTATGTGAGTGAGTCCAACCAATCTTCAGCTTATTTTCTCTTCTCTCCCTCATACTGTTGCTGTCCCAGACGTGAATGAGTGCGAGTTTCACAACGGCGGATGCTCCCACGACTGTACCAATACTTTAGGTTCCTACCGCTGCTTGTGTGATCCTGGGAGCCGCTTACTGCCTGACGGACGAACTTGTGTTGGTAAGACCGGAGAATGAAAGAAAAAGATCGTGAAAAAAAACTAAGGGAGAAAGAATAGGAACATAGGAGGAGGGACGGGAAATAGAAGCATGGAAGAGGGATGGGGATTATAGAAACATGGGAGAAGGGAGAGGGAAGAGTAAGATGGGAGGAAGAAAAGGAGAGTGATGAATGCAGAAAGAAGTTTAGAGACTGGAAATGTGTGATGGAATAAAGAAGGAGATAGGATAAAGTGTGAGAACTGTTGGGAGACGGGAGGAGGACGAGAAGAAGGTAAATGCAAGGTACAGAAAGGTTTTAGAATACCAAAACAAAAGAAGGGAAGATAGGTGGTGGGAGATAAGGTAAAAAGGAAGAGAAAATGAAGATAGAAAAGTGGAGAGAAGGAAGAGGAAAGAGACAAGATGAAGAAGGTGGGAAGGATAGCTTAATGTAGGCATAGGAAGGTATAAAAAAAAGATAAATGGAGAGAAGAAATACATCTACCAAGAATGAAGAGACAGTAAAAAGCATGATGAGTAGGGAGATTAAAAAACAAAAACACCCTCAATTCAAGGTCTAGATACAGACATTAAGCAGTGAGTGTGTTCATCTCACCCTCGCAGCCACGCCTTCTTGTACTACGAGACGCGGGCCTAACACGGCGTGTCGTCTTGCAGGTGAGGCTTCGTGTGGCGTGAGGAATGGCGGCTGTGACCACTACTGTGACGACACTGCGGGCAGGCCGAGGTGCTCCTGCCGAGGCGGGTGAGTTGTGTAACGAGGCATTCAACATTAAAGTGACGCTTACGTATGTTTGGTATTTGTACGAAGGTCAACGTACCAGATGTCGTGCTGAGACTTATCATGAATAAATAACTGATGCTTTAATCTTCTCAGGATGTCAAGAATGATTCTAAAACTGCATCTATAATTCCTATAAAGTACACGCTCCCAAACTTATGATATCCGCTTTTTTTTTAGTCCCACAAAGTTCTTTACATTTTCATATTTCTAAAGAGTTTCACACATTTCATGGTATTGATTTTACATTGAAATTGCAATATAGTTTACTTTGTCAGATATATCGTTAAGCTAATATAAAATTTAGCTCCTTGTTACAACCACCAGATTTGTGTTGGTAAGGATTGAAGTGTTTGCATCTCGAGCCAACTTTTGGAGCGCTAACGACACCATTTCCTTCGCCGCCACGACACCACTTTGGCGCTAAGAAAAACCGTGTCTCTTGATTTAGAATACATTTACTTTGGGAAAAAAAAAGTATGAAGAAATGCTAATCTGTCGGACAATGGCTTTAGATAATCCTCACAGATAAATGCAGTTTATCATGATTTAATTGTCGTTCAGACTTTATTAATGATTGCTAACAAGTTGGTGGTCGATAGTAATTTCAACGCGACGTGAACAAATAACCCAAACAGCCTTGAAACGTTACTATGCAGCTCGCAGATCACGAGGCAGTGGCTGCATGGCTGCTTATTGGCATACACGACTGTACGCAATGACTAACTTTATGTAACATTGATTTATGGTCAATTAAATGCAACAACTGTTTATAACCTTTGTGATGGGTTGCCACCACCTGCTGATACGCTGGAAAGGCCGTTAATGCATCTGATGGCGTAAGTTAGGCCGCACCTCTACTGTGGCATACCAGCGCTTTACATAGGGTATACATCCATCCCTGCTCATGTGATCCTTTGGGTAATCTACATTACGAAATGTGTTGTTCTAAGGTAGTGAGTGGGTAACGCTTGTGTGTGTTTCAGGTATATACTGGGGCAAGACGGCCAGCGGTGTGACGCGGTGGACCCGTGCTTGGTGGACAATGGTGGTTGTCAACACACTTGCCTGGAGGAACAGGGCCGTGCACGGTGCACGTGTCAAAGAGGGTTTACCTTGGCCAATGACCGCTCATCATGCATTGACCTTGACGAGTGTAATCTACCTGGAACTTGCAGTCATCAGTGTCGGAACACCTGGGGATCCTACGAGTGCATCTGTAACTCCGGCTTCCAACTTGGAACTGACAACAAGTCATGCTACAGTAAGTTACTAGGGAGGTAAGCAAATGTTCTTAGTGAAAAAGGCCGTGTTTCGTCAGGTGTTGATGTCACTCCTTGATTGGTTCCTTTGCAGTGATTGACATGGAGGTAATAAACTCGTGTCTTCAAAACAACGGAGGGTGTCAGCACATGTGCCGCCATGGTCCCGGCGGTGCAGCGTGCACTTGTCACCCCGGCTACCAGCTGCAGGATGACGGACGCACATGTTACGTGAGTATGGGAGGACAACATGTACAAACTTATGCATCGTGCCTTTATGTTGAAAAAAAGGTGATTATTTGACCCTTTACACATCACTAAGACTTAAATAATCTACTTGATATATACGTTATATAAACTCTGCCTTTTATTGCAACTTCGTTTAAGTGAAACAACGAAAATCACACGGCACTAATAATGTACCAATATAAACACATCAATTACCTAGATTAGCACAGGTCATACTTTTGGTACAACGCAACCATTCTAACGACGCTCCATGCCTTGTTTAAAAAAAATTCAAAGCATGAAAATATGCTTTTGTTCTCAAATTTCGCATGCCAACCTTCACCCACTTTGTGTCATGAAATGATCGTCTTTCCTGCGGCAGGATGAGGACGAGTGTGAGGCGAGAACCCACCGGTGCCAACAGGAGTGTGTGAATACCGAGGGAGGGTACGCTTGCGCCTGCACACAAGGCTTCACGCTCAGCTCTGACACTTTCACTTGCCTGGGTGAGTGTTTTCAAGAACCAGCTTCACACTCTTGATTCTCGATCTATATCAGAGGAAGTATCTATATTTGTGTTTCCTTACAGACGTGGATGAATGTTC
The DNA here is from genome assembly GCA_036785275.1 of Cancer borealis. NCBI lineage: Eukaryota > Metazoa > Arthropoda > Malacostraca > Decapoda > Cancridae > Cancer > Cancer borealis. The sequence goes on from JAXIVD010002056.1 coordinate 49,011, forward strand.
GATGGAGAACGGTGGATGTGAACACGAGTGTCAGAACACACAAGGTTCCTTCACGTGCTTGTGCCGCAGAGGCTACGTTCTTGTTGACGAAATTCATTGCGACAGTAAGTTGTCTCATTACTTTTACTTTTCGTACATTTTCCATACAAACTATTCTTTCTTTTCAAGAAGCAAATAATATATAAACTTCCTTAAAACATTTACTTGATATCCTTTAGTCTAATAACCCAAAGGGATTTTCAAAGTTTAGTTAAGGCTACGATAATCGTCACAAGTCAGGACGCTGATGCCTCGCCTCCCTTCCAGTGGTGGGCGGCAACTACGACGCAGACTACTCGGGCTTCAGCATCCGCGGCGACCTTGACATTGGCACCACGACTTTGGAGGACGACTCGACAGTACCGGACGGCGCGGCAACCAGGAGCCGTGAAGCTTTGAACGACGTGACCTACGCCGAGTACAGCAAGATCATCACTCTGCAGACACGTACGTTAAGGCAACGTGTACTGTACATGACTGTTATGTGTGTTCTTTGCATACATGTGTGTACAAAAGATTTAAACATTCCCACTTATCTATGCTAACGGAGACGAGATAACAGGCATACTGTGAAAAAATGAGAGAAGGATGTGTAGAGAATCAATATGTTAGTAGAGTGTGTGAGATATGTGCTAGTGTCAACATGGGTATGTGTCCTACAGGGTGTGTTCCTGGGCATTTTGGGCCCAATTGTTCCCTGACGTGCAGCGACTGTCCCGGGGAGTGTGACACGTCAGGCTGTGTGTGTCCCCCGGGCCTGACTGGCTCCATCTGTGAACTTGATTGCCCCTTGGGTTTCTACGGACCTAGCTGTAACGAGGTAAGCCCCGCATCATTGATCAGAGTATGTTCTGATGCGGCTTCATGGCTCTGATCCATTAAATGTTACATAAAAACTGTAATTGACAAGTTTTCGTCGACAAGAATTTTATAAGTAACAATTCTTTCTTATCGTTACAGGTGTGTCGTTGTGAGAATGGCGGCACATGTGATCCTGTGTCTGGCAACTGTACGTGTCCACCAAGCGTGTCTGGTGAATTCTGTGAAGACGGTTGTCCTGCAGGTGCCTTACCTCCCCTCTCCCTTACTATCTTTTTTTCTTAATGGTTATAGGTTGAAATTGAGATAAATAGAGCAGCGAGTAATGCTTCTTGACGCTATTGTTACCTTTCCAGGCTACTATGGGACGCAGTGTGACCGTCGGTGCTCCATGACGTGCCCTAACATGCGCTGCAACAGAGTGTTCGGGTTCTGCGAGTGTGACCCAGGACGCTTCGGGCCCAAGTGTAACATGCCTTGCCCCTCCCTCACGTGGGGACCAAACTGCCGCCACCAGTGTCAATGCCAGGCTCGATCTACATCCCGATGCCACCCAGAGGTAAACAATTTTAAATGAACAGATTTGGTAGTACCGTTGATGCACATTATAATTATTTCTACGTACCAATTTCAAAGTCAGATGCATACAGCTATGATTGACTGCCATTTTTACTTTCCAGAGTGGAGTGTGCGAGTGTAAGGCGGGATACGTTGGCATCGACTGCTCTAAAGAGTGTCCGGAGGGAAGTTGGGGCGCGGGATGTCTGCATGAGTGCCAGTGTGTCAATGGTGCCACGTGCCATCCCGCTACGGGCGTGTGTGGCTTAGACTGTCCTCCAGGTTTCATGGGAACAGAATGCAACACACGTTAGTTGTTCTCACACTGTTAATAACTTTGACGAATGCATAATAAAGTTAAGTTAAGTTGATAATTACAAGTTACTGTTTTTTTAATATATGTGTTGACAGAGTGTCCAGCGGGTCATTACGGGCCGGGATGTATGAAGGCGTGTATGTGTGGCTTACGACCCTGTGACCCAAACACCGGCGTGTGTCTCTGCCCCGCTGGGAACAAAGGACCCAACTGTAATCATGGTTAGTCGCTACAAAATCACAGTCGGTTTGCATAATATTTCTATCGTGGGAAAGCATAGTAGATCATTAATACGTGTGAATTGTTGGGGTTTATTGAGATTTGATATTACTTGTGTTACTTTCCGCTAGCATGTTCCAAGGGCGAGTGGGGCCAAAGCTGCTTGCAGAAGTGTGAGTGCCGGAACGGTGCCACGTGTAATACCGTAACCGGAGAGTGCCATTGTTCTCCAGGATATGTGGTAAGTCACTTTTATTTCTATATTTTCTGCACTTGATGTCCTATTTTGTATGTGTGTGTGTGTGTGTGTGTGTGTGTGTGTGTGTGTGTGTGTGTGTGTGTGTGTGTGTGTGTGTGTGTGTGTGTGTGTGTGTGGTGTGTGTGTGTGTGTGGGTGTGTGTGTGTGGGTGTGTGTGTGTCATCCTTTATGACAATCTACATGTGCTGCAGGGCCCGTCGTGTGAGGCGAGGTGTCCCGCTGGAAGGTACGGTGTCAATTGCAGTGGAATATGTGGATGCCTCAACGGTGCCTCCTGTCACCACAAAACTGGCAGGTGAGTATTTGTTTGAATGGATGTGAATGTCTATAGTTCGCTGACGTGAGTGTAACCAAGCACGACTGAAAATCTACCCTGTTAAACACTCCATCATCTTTATTTGTGGTCTTATTCTGATTCCCACAGGTGCCAGTGTCCACCAGGCTTCACGGGTCTTAGCTGCAGTCAGCCTTGTCCTTTGGGACGGTTCGGTCAGGACTGTGTGCAAGTGTGTGACTGCAACGATAGCGGCGGGTGTGACCGTGTGAGTGGGGAATGCACCTGTGCACCGGGATGGCGAGGCACACAATGCACACTCAGTAAGTATTGCGAAGAACCGATTTCAATAAAGCCTTTAATAACAAATACTGAAAATTCCATAGACCTCACTTTATGATGAAAACCTTCCTTTGCCGCTTGTTACGCCTTGTATGATTACCAGGAACTATTTGCAGAGTGCGAGACGGGCAGCTATGGGTCAGGCTGTGCCATGAACTGTAGTTGTGCCAACGGAGGCGAGTGTGATCACATCTCAGGGGCGTGCATGTGTCAGCCAGGCAAGTGAACCACCGTACACCCAACACTGATGCACACCAACCACACCCTGATGATGCCACAGTCACTTAAACAAATCACTCACTCTTGTTTCCTTAGGTTGGCGTGGTACATTCTGCTCCCGGCCGTGCCCAGACGGGTTCTGGGGCATAGAGTGTCGGTATCAGTGTGACTGTGATATCGGGGCGACCTGCAACCCTGCGACGGGAGTGTGCTCATGTCCTCCAGGGAAGCACGGTCATCACTGCTCCAAGAGTGAGTTATTTAATCTTAATAAGCTAATTGATACGAGTCTAAGAAAAAAGGAGGTTCGTATGAATTAGCTAGAATTTGTGAGAACCAAATACAAGTATGAGAAGTGACCGGATGCTGCTCATGTGAGATTGTTGAGGCGCAGAAAGGAAACTTGTAAGGAAATATGAAATTGAAAAGTAAAGAACATATCTTAGAATCAATAAGTTATGATAAAGTAAGTACACGATGAAGGTGCACTAGTAACCCACTCTGTCACTCTGTCACAGCTTGCCCGGATGACCGATGGGGCAGCGACTGTGAGCACGTGTGTTTATGTCACAATGGCGGGGTATGTGATCGTGTGTCAGGGGCATGTGTGTGTCCCGCGGGCTACACAGGTGCCACGTGTCAAGACAGGTGTCCAAATGGAACCTTCGGAAGTGGATGCCAACACACTTGTCTGTGTCAGCACGGCGCCAGCTGTCAGCACGACACAGGAGAGTGTGTGTGTCCGCCAGGATACACAGGACCTCACTGCGAGCGAGGTGAGAACAAACTACAACTATGGCAGATTGCATTGCTTCCCAAAATACAGGAATACTTATATGTTCTCAATAATTTCTTAATAATCTTCTCAGGCTGTGGACCGGATAGTTACGGTCCCGGTTGTGTGTTTAGCTGTGAGTGTCAACACAAAGGTGAGTGTGATGCTGCGAGCGGCACGTGCAAGTGTGCTCCGGGATGGTCGGGTAAAAAGTGTCAACGTTCCTGCCAGCAAGGTTAGTTTGTTTTTTCTACATCTTTTAAAAATGATAACTCTTATTATTTCGATTAAAATCCCATCATGCCTCAAAGAGAAGCAGCCGACATGATGCTGTTTTTTCAGGGAGGTGGGGCGCGGGATGTGAACGTGTGTGTGACTGTGAGCAGGAGGCAAGCTGCCACCCCACCACCGGCCAATGCCAGTGTCCTGCTGGCTTCATTGGCGACAGATGTCAATTCAGTAAGTATACACTCTGTAATTTGCTTTTCAAAGGTGTCAACTAAAAAGTTTGATAATTATATGTTTTAACTAATTGTCCCGCGGTGCCTTGCAGTCTGTGTCTTGGGTCAGTACGGGGAGAATTGCAACATGGAGTGCCGCTGTGGCCCATCTCAACCTTGTGATCACGTAAGCGGAGAATGTTCCTGTCCGCCAGGCCGCGAGGGACAGCAATGCCACCAGTGTAAGCTAATCACGCTTTCACACCTCGACCAATATCATTATTAGTTAGTAGTGAGTATTAATTTAGTTCTCTATTTGACGTGCATCACCATCTCCGGTACAGACTGTGCTGAAGGACGGTGGGGCGAAGGATGTCGCCAGCAATGTAAGTGCGCAGGATCCTCCCTGTGTGACCCTATGAGTGGAGAGTGTTTCTGCCCCGCGGGACTCAAGGGGAGAAAGTGCCGCAGGGAATGTCCAAGGGGAAGGTACGGCGTCGACTGTAAGCAGGTGAGCATCTTACAAGCATGTATTCGAAAGCTCGTTTAGATATATTGATCATGATTAACAATTACTGTAAAAAAATAATTGATACATTTTTTTCCCGCACAGAAATGTCAATGTAAAAACGGCGGGACGTGTGACCGTGTGACTGGCCAGTGTGTGTGTCGTAACAACTACTATGGTGCCACGTGCTCCCTGCCTTGTCCATCTGACACGTATGGGCCAGGCTGCAACCAGGTACAGTATAGTAATCACAGTTTAGGTGTTCAACTTGTTACATGCGTTGCTTACATGTTATTACAGTCTGCTTCCTTCTCTGCAGACGTGCGAATGTGAACATGGTGGTGTGTGTGATGCTAAAGGGATGTGCAGCTGTCCAGCGGGGTACAAGGGGTTGCTGTGCGAGACTGCATGTCATCCTGGTACTTGGGGTCACCTTTGCCTCTCTCAAAGCCGCTGTGAAAACGACGCTCTCTGCCATCCAGGTAATGCCTCATCCATGCGTAACTCTACTCTGGTCTCACTTACTAGAACTTTATAAATGCTTTTCAACCTCACCCTTCATATCTCAAACGTGTGTTCTGTTCACTAAGAAAACTCTAACGCAGGATAATTTGCTTTGACATTTCGTAGCAGCAATTTGGAATAATTTGTAAAGCTGAACGTTTTGTTATGACCACCCAGCCACCGGGGAGTGTCAATGTGGCCTGGGATGGACAGGACCACTCTGCAGCCAGGCATGTGACCCAGGAAAGTATGGACCTGACTGCCGCATGGACTGTGCCTGCCACCACAATGCCTCTTGTGACCGCTTCTCCGGCTGTTGCGAGTGTGGGCCGGGCCGCTACGGACGCTACTGTGAATTAGGTCAGACTGATGGATTCTTTTCTAATTGTTCTACTACCTGAATGATTTTTAAGAGAGGACTATCATATCTAAGAAAGCCAAATGATTTATTTTAGGATTATTTTCATGCTGATCCCATGACTTAACTCTTAGTAGATACAATAAAATTAACCCTCGCACGCTTCAACTTTAGTTTTCTTTGTTCCAGAGTGTCCTAAAGGGTTCCACGGAGCGTACTGTACCCGTGTGTGTGACTGTCGCAACGGCGCCATCTGTGATCCGCAGACCGGACAATGCCGCTGTCCCCCAGGCTTTATGGGCGATACCTGTGCAGAGTTGTGTCCTCAAGGTAATTTAACTTTTTCTGCCGTTAACAACACAGCCGACTCTGTTTCTTCAGGCTTTTATACTCCATTTAATATGTAGTGTGATTATCCTTAAAACCTTCGAAACTATAACTAAAAAAGACAAAAAAATGTGTGAGTGTGTGTGTGCAAACATTTGAAAACAACTATAATTACACTTCTTAGGATATCGATACTATAATGATCGAACTCAATCTTTCCTCAGGTATGTTCGGTGCTCACTGCCGCCAAAAATGTCACTGCGGTCGATATCCGTGCCACAAGGACACAGGAGTATGTCAGTGTCCGCCGGGCACGACAGGACCTAACTGTGCCATGCGTGAGTATAATTCAGTCCACATTTCTCGGTTCATACATGCCTTTACTATCACACTTAGTAACGAAATTATGATTATGTCTACAAATTATAAGAAACGAGACATTGGAATAAGAAAATTAAATGTAATAGGAACATGAGGTGATGTACTTAAGTCTTGGAACAGCAACAATCTTCCCAATTTAAGCATAACCTGTACGTAAACAATATATGTGTATGTTGCAGCGTGTGGGGAGGGCAGGTACGGTCCCGGATGTCAGCAGATTTGTGAGTGTTACCACGGAGGCAGCTGTCACCCCGGCACCGGCCACTGTTCATGCACACCGGGCTGGCTGGGTCCTACCTGCCGCGAGGAAGACGGTAAGTGTTGCACCTCATGGCTTTAAATAAACGTGTTCATATATGCTACTCCTCGCAGAACACTACCTTATCAAAGTGAGAAGGTAGAACATTTCAATGATCAGTGGAGTTAAACTAGACACGATGATTATAAATGTTAACCCTCCATCAACTCTATTAACTGAAAACTATCCCTTTTCTCTTCCACACACGCATTCAGGAGATCGGAGTAAGTATACCAACAACCATTAAAAGTTAATATGTATAATAATAACCTGCATTTCTATCCTATTTTCTATAGAGTTATTACTTGATTTACTCTCATTGACAAATATCATATTGAAATCGAGGTAATTAGTGTTGATCCTTAATATATATATATATATATATATATATATATATATATATATATATATATATATATATATATATATATATATATATATATCAAATGTCTGGCGTTTGATTGGTAGTTAAAGTACGTGACGTCATAAGTCACTGTCTGGAGAAGCAATGATTGGCTACTTCCCGAGCCTTGAAATAAAATCAAAGTTAGCTGGTTTTAATAGTTTTCTATATCTCTCCTCCAGTCTCCTACATCACAACCAGCGACCAGCGCGGCCGAGCAGACATTCCCGTCGAGCTGAGCTGATTTCAAGGACAGAGAGAGTCTACGTGAAGCCACAAACGATGCGATGATTCATCTATTTACTGATCTCTAAGGAGACACTGATCGCTGTAGTGTCTCCAGGCCATGGTGTGTGTGTGTGTGTGTGTGTGTGTGTGTGTGTGTGTGTGTGTGTGTGTGTGTGTGTGTGTGTGTATGTGTATGTGTATGTGTGTGTGTGTGTGTGTGTGTGTGTGTGTGTGTGTGTGTGTGTGTGTGTGTGTGTGTGTGTGAAAATTATCCAGAAAAGTGAATTCTGGTGATGAAAATAGTTACTACAATATAAACTAGTGTCTCTTGTGTTTGACAATTTTTTATTTCTTGTGCAAAAATATTCGCTCGATTTGACGCGCACAAAAATATTACGCTGCAAGTCTGAAAAGTGAAATGATACTGAGCGATTTACACGCACACAAAACTTGACTAGTGTGAGATGGTGTGTGGTCGCGGACATGACTCGGAGGCCATGCTGATGATGCTTAGTGAGTGACTTTGGTGAGTGTGAAGGTACAATAGACACCAATTAAGTGGAATCGCATCAAGTGTTTAGTATATTATGAATGTGATCAAGAATCCTGGTGGCGGCGAAAGACACTATATACTGTTAGGTTCATCAGCCGAGAGAGGAGCGAGGAAGGGTGAATCAAGTCTCCTCGGGCTGTATACTACTGGAGAAAGAACGCTGAAGGAGGCAGAGGAACGCAGCTACTGAAGAAATGGACAGACGGACCAAGATGAGAATACAGCACAGCAATACACTAACCATCTAATCACGTGTTCTCTTCACGATTTACAAGTTTCATTAAGAATCCAAGTGGAAAAGTAAAGTATACTACACAAACCTCGAGGGTTAAATTAGCTTGTACTTTTGTTAGGCATATTTAATGAGAGAATAACAGCAGCTAGTGAAATCAGGTGAATGTTGCTGCTTATCCAACCTCTGTCGTTAGTGTGTCCTGTGTGACGGATTCAGTTAAGAGTGTAGTAAATGTATCAATTCCCTGTTCACTAGATTATGTATTAGAGTGAAGAAATTCATCACACCTTCAATCTGACAATTTGTTTCATCTTCACAGGTTAAAATCACCACCTTAATTAAGCCATTGATGATATAAGAATATATTTGAACTAACCAAATGCTTAGACTGGATTTGTTCTGTTCTCGTTAACTTTTTAAAGTCTTGTAATAGGTCAGCACAACACCAATGTCATTCAATACTCCACGCTCTCCTATGACATTATTATTACGTGATTTTAAATAAATAGCTGAACATTATTTGTGAGTTTTATAACCCTACACAATGCAAGTCTCTCAAAAGGATGTGCAGTCATGATCAATATGCACCAAGAAAATAAACATCGGTTAAACTGGTGAATAGGTTCGTGTCACGTACAAACACAAAACTCACATATCATGTAGAAGACTCGGTAGTGGTGCCGTAAACGCAAAAAAGAATTAGATGCTCACTTATAGTGTGGTCGTAATAGGACTCGAAAGTGTGGCGAAATTCAACAGTTTCTAAGTCCAGCGAGCTCTGCACGAGTCAAAAGTAAACATTGGAATGATTTTCTTTTGCTTATGACTGAGATTTGTAGCATATAAGGATTTCATGATATCTATATAATTGAACGCGCCAATCGCGCTGCCACTCGTCACTGCCATTCTTGCCGCTACCAATTAGATCTTTACACGCTAGGTTCAGTTACGCTTTTCATTTGTTTTAGGGTCACGTCAGGTGTTCCTATACAGGCTCATGTCAGTTGTTGATATGGCTATCAACGCAATAAGACGTGACGAACATCTTCCCGTTTCTTGTGAAGGATGTTATTTGTCCTATGGTGATTTTTGTGGAACATATTTCAAGGACTGTGAAGGGTTACTCAAACTGTTAATGAGACATGGTTTAGTGCCTGAAAAGAAACTTTGTGAAAAGTGCGGGAAGGAGTGCCGTGTAGATATACGCTAAGCTTTACCCACCTCCATCGCCTTAACAATAACCACACCACACCGGTAAATCATAACGATATAATTTTGGAGGTCCTTTGTTAGGTTAGGTTAATGTCCTAGCGTGGGTTCCAGGGGAGGGGGCGCAGCCCTTTCTGCTAGATTAGGTTAAATTGGGTTAATGTCATAGCGGGCTACATTAGGTTAGGTTAGGTTATGGTTATGGTTATGGTTAGGTTAGATTAGGTTAGGTTAGGTTGGGTTGGGTTGGGTTGGGTTGGGTTTAGGGTTAGGGTTAGGTTTAGGGTTAGGGTTAGGTTAGGTTAGATTAGGGTTAGGTTCGGTTAGGTTATGGTTAGGTTAGGTTAGGTTAATGTCCTAGCGGGGGGAACCAGGGGGGGGATGCAGCTCCCAAGCTAGATTAGGTAGGTTAGGGAATTTCGAAATTTTCTTTGCTTTTTGAAGGCCCATATTTCGCTTATTTTTCATCCCTCCCAAAACTCCCGATTTCCCAGGATCCCCCAAGCTTGTTTGAAGGGATGGGGGGGGGGGGGGGGGGGGTTGATGGGGAATCGGGGTGTTGGACTAATTATCCAGAATTACCTAAACATCTTTATATATGACTACATGCAAAGTAAATCAATGTTATATCAGATCTACACCGCCTCACCATCAAGGACATCGATGTGATACACGTTTTACATGTATATAGTAGTAGTGACTCATTTACTGAACGCAGGACTACAACATTTTCAATTTGCATCCAGGTTTGATATACCCAATAATTAAAAAGTGATGTTTGTAATTAAAATAACTTCCAGATAAGTCTTGCATAAATCCCAAATCTCACACACTTACACCGCACCTGTGGATCAGTTTTCCATCCTCGCCTTCTAACCAAACAAGGCATGGGAGACGTGGAAGTGCAACATGCTTACATCGATGGTTACTACTACAACGTTACTATGGGGCAAATACATAGACAACTCAATTATGTCAACCTTCATGGCTTAACTGAAAAAAAAAGAAGTAAATAAATCAAACTCACATGCAACACACGTGACCGGCTGGGCTTGGAGGACGGGGAGAGGCTTGAGTTCCTTATGTAGCAGCAGTCTTCACTTCTTATCCGTACACTGCATCACTGTCCCGTCACCAAAGCTCTGTTATCTTACCGGGAGTCTGAGTTTGGCAAGTGTTGGTACATGAGTCTCGCAATATCCTCGCACTTTTCATTAATCACCTCACCGGCATTAAAGGAGACGAGCTAGAGCTACTGAATATGGCGGAGCGAGACACCGCCACTCTGGTAAGGGGGACACTTCGCCACTTAAAACTCGAAACATTAACTCGAACACATAGAGATCATCTGGAGATCATTAGACGGTGATTTGATTAGTTAAAACAATTGGAAAGTGTCAAAGATCATAATTATACAAGGATCGCTTTCGAGCAAACGTGGTAGTCATTTGGATTGCCATTACTCTTGCCTTGAACGATTTATACTTTACAAGTCTCAATCCTTCACTATTGAGCATCTGATTACATATATTTCTATTCGACTGTTTTAAGGTAAGCATGAATTTCGGTCTAATTATTGCGGTTTAGACATTGAGAACTACTTTGTTACGCGGAAGGAAGTGCGCAGCGGCTTGGCGATTCCGTTTTTTTCCCCCCCTGGTTATCCATTATTGCCACATCAAGTAGAATAAATACTTACCATATAGACCAACATATAATGATTCAGTGTTGCATCATAATCGCATTACACATCTATATATCAAAGAGGTAACTATATAAGACGGATTTTCACCTAACGAATGGATAGATATAGACACGTAATTATCATAAGCATAGGATAGCACACGACATTCTCATTGGGCGAGTAGGAAAAGAAACATGTATTGGTTTATCTCGAATGTATTTCATCCATGGTTTGGGGGTGACGGGGCGGGGCGGGGCGGGGCAGAGCCATCCTTCCATCGGCTTGCCTCACTCTCGCCCACCAGTACCACTTCTCCCATGGAATGTCCGGGAATAAATTTGTTAATACTTGATGTTAACTGTACAAATTTCTTAGGGCTACACTGTGAGGTATAGTAACAGTTACAAGACAAGACAAAAAATAAAAATAAATAAAATGAAAAAAAAAAAATATATAAAAAAAAAACTGCTAGAGGATGCAATTGTTACATAACGTAACATTTGTCCGAGGCACCTGGAGATAAGCTGGTTTAGTTTGGCTTTCAGCTTTGTCTCCATATGAACAACGTGGATCATCTTTCATTGAATTACAATAGTAAACACCATACAAACAAATGGAACCAGTCACGGTAAAAAATAATCACCAGAAAATACTTTATATATATATATATATATATATATATATATATATATATATATATATATATATATATATATATATATATATATATATATATATATATATATATATATATATATATATATATATATATATATATATATATATATATATATATGAGAGAGAGAGAGAGAGAGAGAGAGAGAGAGAGAGAGAGAGAGAGAGAGAGAGAGAGAGAGAGAGAGAGAGAGAGAGAGAGACATATATAATGTATAATTCAACTCGGTATACTGAGGTTATACCGTGAACAGGACAAGGTTCCTTGAAAACAGAGCGTCACGTTAGTGTGAAGAATTCTTAAATACACGAGGAATCCAAAGGAGGCAAAGAGTGAGTGAGGGGCGGCGGCCTCCACCAGGTACTGAGTGGCTGATGCAAACACAGGGTGGACAGGGACAGTGGACGGGAGCAGGGCATTACTCCTTAGCATACAACTTTCCTCCAGATATTTTCAATGAGAAAGTATATGAATACCTTGACAATAAAACTGATCTTTGCTTGTCTAACAAATTTGTTGGTATGTGTTCAACAACATACTGCAACAATTATTTTTTCTCCAATATATGATCTAAACCGAAAGTCTATTCCTATATATGTACAAAAAAGTGCATACATTTCCTCATTTGGGCCATTCAATTCAAAAAATGACTGCGAATGACTTTCTTAGAGACACAGCAAGACAAGACAAGATGGCACTCTTCCGACACCTCACTTTATTTACCTCCACTCAGGGATTCACTATTTAACAAGGGAACTGTTCACTAGCTTAATGGCGGAGTAACCTTTAAGCAAACTTATTTAGCAGCAAAGTCTTGACCCACGGCCTACATAGAGCCAAGGTAGGGAGGGTGTAGGGAAGGTTTGGTTCCTGAAGCACCAAGAGGAATTTTCTAATAACGTGAACTACGCGACCAACTGAGTTCCTCACGCTGAAGTTAGACCGATTTAAGGCACAAACGGATCACTACGTTGAGCTACTCTGATGGACTGGTGCGCGGTGGAGCCTCACTGGACGCTGAAGGCAGGAGAGGCTTGGTGGTGAGTCTTCCTAACTTACATCACACGCACACACACACCTGGAGGGAAGATTTGAAGGGTGGAATGACGGCAGGTTAGGTTTGGTGCCTTCCCTAAGCATGGTGAAGTACTGTACGTGCCATCTCACCACTACCTGGCACCATTCTATGTATGGGAGGAAAGGTGGCACTAGCTGCAGCTTCATGTCTCGCTAACCTACTACTTCATACACTACACGCTGAAGAGTAACAGTGTTCCTAGGTCATGCCCTGCTCCCTCACACTACCACACTGGTCACTCCTGCCTTGTCATAAACTTTTATTTTTTCTAAGATACCGAAGGAAACAAATGGCGTACAACATTAAGAAACACTTAAAACACTGGCGGCTCTAACATAAAGCCATAGTAGTAACATTCACCTTCCACTCTGCTCGCTCACTCTCGAGCCAATCTGTTCCTGCACTTCCAAGCAGGGAAATACAGTTCATCCCTAACATTACACAGTAACTGACGGTAGTATTTTACACTGAAGGATTCAGAATACATCCTCCTACAAATTATGATTGGCAGCTTATCAAATTTAGAACTGCATGACATAATTCAGTTTTTTTTCAAATACAGAAGAGTATGTCCTTTTCTTTTTCATCATCTACATTACAAAGGCGAAATAATCACAGTTTTAACCTCAGCTGAGTTCTCACAATGTTCCTCCCACTCAGCTGTGTTCCTTCCTTACCATTCAGTCATGGGACGCACAGTCTTGCATCTGTACACTACAAGAGCAGTTCATCGTTTCACATAAAACTGTGATCTGAGTTTGTCGAGTCTCAGTATCATTCAGGTTCTATTCTGAACCCTATACAAAATAATGAAATCCACTTTGGACATAAGTTTCATTCCTCTCCACTAGACCATAGATTATACACAACTATCTTGGGGAAAAAAGAAAAAATGGGGTATATGTTTGGAGGAAAATGTAGTCATTCTGAAATCTAAGTAAGTAAAAAAAAATCTTAAGTATTTAATGGTACACAAGAGCCATATATCAGGATGGAACTATCAAATGTCATATAAAGTAGTTATAAAGTATTATGAACTTGTACGTGCCAAGAGGCATTAAATATGTTGAGCCTGTATTTTTAAAATGGCATTATTTGAACTTGCTGTGTATGGTGGTCACGTTTTTATAATAGTCATTCATTAGTTGAACATGAGTATCCATTGGAGAGGAGGTTGTTTTGCCGCCACACAAACCAGTTCTCACATAAGACTCGACCACTTCAGTTATTCTCGACTCCCGGGAAGACGTCATCCCCGCACAGAGCAGCAGGCAACCCTCAGAAGATAGTCAGATGTTAAGAAAGGGAAGATAGTTTTTAAAAGTGTGGATACAATGGGAAGTGTTCAGCAGCAAGGTGCATTATTTCAACATTAGATATATATATAGAAAAAAGAATGCAATTTAGATGATTTATGAATGGTTGTAAGAGAATGGTGGTGGTTGGCAGTAACTTGTGAGAGGCTGCACTGGTCAAATGTCACGTCATTTCAAGATGCGTCGTTTTATTTTCTTTGATTTGAATAATAACAAGTATTTTCCCAGCGTATAATCATGACGAAATGCAGGTGAACAAGTCACCTCATATACACCAGGTAGTTGTCCTTCTTAACCTGGCTTTCCTGAGACATATTTTTTTTTATATAATATATTTATACTATGAGGCTACATGTCAACAAATTCTAACTACGGTATGAGGCATTTCTGTGAGATTTGAAACGTGGAACATCTTTCATTAAGTCACCCTGAAAACATCCTTGAATTCGTCCGGGTCAGAACTTTCGCCTCCCACCAAGTGTCTAGAACCTGACCTGACCTGACCTGCACAAGACCATAGCTCGTAGTGGACGCTGGCTGCACAGGGACTCCAAACTCAGCACAATTACATGGAGAAAGAGACTCATATAGATACAGAAAGAGAGAGAGGGAGAGAAAAAGAATTAATTCGATCTCTAATGAATGAGAAGTGAAACTGAGCTTAATTAATCCTAAAAAGAAGTACTGTAAGGTGCGGAAACAATTCGATTTAAGACGTCGGGGTGAGACTTGGCGCGCAAATTACCGAGAGACTGAGTAATATTTTATGTCCTGTATGTAGGTAAAGTAAAGTATTTTTTCTTCCTTCCCATAATATGTATAAATATAAATAAATATATATATATATATATATATATATATATATATATATATATATATATATATATATATATATATATATATATATATATATATATATATATATATATATATAAATTAATAAGGATGCAAAATAAGCGAAAAAAAATCACATCCCACACACACGATACTCTTTTCATAGAAGAATATTATTTTGCGGCAACTATTATAAAAATTGGACGAACATGTATACTATTATCATGAAACACTCCCTGCCTAGCGCCGCCAAACCTTCGCCAATCAAACTTACAGTACATCTATGAATCAATGCGATAAATCAGCTTATCTACATGAGGTGATGAAGCTTTCTAAACTTAACCCAAAAAAGGTGGTGCTGAAAAATAAGTCCCCATTCTCTTTATGGCGCCGAGGAAGTAATGGTAGCAAAGGGAGCTCAAGACTAGTCCGTGTTGCAGTAGCTAATATATTTTCTTATGCTATTCTACGTATTTGGGTCAATCTGTACAAACCTCCTTATTTCATCCTATAGGAGTATGTGTCTATTAAAAAGTAGTAGAGGGGACTCCAATTTGTTTTCAGTAAGTTGTATAAAGCTACCACAGATGAATGTTGAATGTATCCTTGGAATTAGAGAGATATTGAGGTCTGCTTACGGTACAGTACAATGCTTTGTAGTGGTAAGCTGCTGTGTTTAAAACCAAGACTGTGTGACAATTTTGCTTAACGTTTTTTTAAGAGTCATCTATTAATTTCCCTTACAAGGCTTGATGGGATTGGCTTAGGACCGGTGCATAGTGTAGCATTTTGGAGAGTAAATGCTTTCATCACAAAGTACGTACACATAAACTCATTCATCTTAAATCCTTCTAATTATTTAAAGTACTAAGAATCTTGCTATAAATTTGGTAAAAAAAATATTGTTTCCCTCTTAATCCCCACAAAGAATTGTTTCAAAGGATAAAATTAAGTTGAACAGAATCTTTCCATTACCAGAAGTGCGGACACAGCTGGTGACAACGGTCTTGGTGTGTCATCGGAATAGTCAGGTCTAGTACCCGTCTCACGTTAGTACCAATAAGTGACCTTTGACGACCACATTTAAAGTAATCTTAATCCCAAGCCACGAATCACCCTTCCCCTGGCAAAAGGACTTTTCCGACCCAAGCTCGTACTCTTTAAACCCGTGATTCACCCGTGAATGCAAGTTTTAGGAGGAATCTGTCGGCTCCACCGCCGCGCCATCAGTCGAGGAGTGGTGGTCAACCTGAGTGGAGTTATACATAGATCTTGGATTGAATTCTTTCATATTCTTGGAAAATACTGGTTGTGCTGTTGAGACACTCTGCAACAACCTCCGAGAGCCATCATCAGCATCGTCAATGTCATCCAAGGTGTCCAGCATCCTGTGGTTGGCAAGACCGTCCCGCAAAGGCTCCATGCCCTCGCTTGTCCCGTCATCCTGGAGGTGGGAGGAGGAAGTTAAGGGTGGCTACAAACACCACTCACACCCCTAGGAGAGTGATGCGTATGGAACAGCAGAAGAGTGTGGGCTAAACGCTACCTGGTTCATTTGTATCGCACTGGGGTCGAATAAGCTGTTAGCCACAATGCCATCGTCATGCGAACCAGGACCTCCCTGTAAAACATTAACACTTGTCATTAGTTCATTAGGGGTGATTAAGGGTTTGGGTTTCTAGTGTACATCTATCAGGTGTTTACACTGTACAAAAAACGAGTTTCAAGAAGAGGGATAAAACATCACTAACGATTCATGCGCACTCATTCAGCTGACTGGTGGTGGGGTTAAAGCTTCCTTACCTTCGTGTCTAAGTGATGATTCTGTGTGGCAGGAGGTAGGGAGGCTAACATGGGCTTGTAATCATCAGGTTCTGTTCCATGATCTCTGCCTGAGGACTTTACACCATTGGCGTACATCATGCGGCATGTCCCATTACCCTGAAAGTTACTACTTCATCACCACCACACACCATTCATATGTTTATTCTCATCCAGTTTATCCTCAACAAGCAGATTAATGGAGCAAGGAGTCAACAGGTGTAGTGAACTCTGCGGTGTTTATTTCGGAGTCTGCCTCCAGTCAAACGCTAATGATTAATAGACGAAAGTGTGCATGAGTCCAGCATTCATTTTTTGTCATGCTTGCTTAGGAGAGGCATCACTCATATAGGTTTTTTTTTTTTTTGGGGTATTGTAGCAAAATTACATCTCATTCATATGCAACAAACCAAAAAAATAGCACGTTTATCAATATTATTAATGTTGTCATCCTCAGCATCAACACCACCAGCAGTAGCAGCAGCAACACACACACACACACACACACACGGGATGGGAGGGAAGAACACACTCACCTGGAACACTGACGGAGAGTTGTTCCTGAGCCGCAGCATCCTTAAGCAGAGCAACACTGCTACAACACAGGTCACTGCCACCAGGAGGGACACCACGCTGATCACTGTCACTGCTTACACACATATATACACACAAAAAAAAATTACAGCAGTTAGTATATGACATGTGGAATAAATTGATCGATTATATGATGCATTCATTTGACACTATACACACACACAGACATATAGATACACAAAACATATATGTGTGTGTGTAAAATACGTAACTACAGCAAACTCTACTAGACGAGTGTGTTAAAAATTCTCCAGCAGACTTACACTCCGTCGTTATATGCGGCTCACTCTCCAGGGTGGCTCGGATATAGATGAAGACAGTGGTTGGAGCCCCGACACCCTTCCCGGTCACTCCAGAAATGTGCAAAGTGTAATTGGTGTTTGAAACCAAGTCCTGGATCTGTGGGAAGGAAGCGAGCATTACGTAGGCAATCATCCATCAATATTTACTTAATTAATCTGTATTAGGTTCTATCATTAGCTTTCGTTAAATAATGTCTTCTGTAACAGAGGCATAACTTCGATGGAGAGGGAACAAAATGCAGTAGTATGTAGCTAATAGAAATTGAATGAATATCAGATCTGTGGGAAGGAAGTGGGCATGAAATAGGAAATCATCCATCAATATATACTTAATTAATCTGTATTAGGTTCTATCATTATCTTTTGTTAAATAAATAATGTCTTATGTAACTGAGGCTTCAATGGAGAGGGAACAAAATGCAGTATATAGCTAATGGGAAGTCAATGAGTAGCGGCAAAGACTGAGAATAAGTATTGGTAGTGTTAAGGGAGAGAGACTAACTAACCTGAGTGGTAGTGCGATCCTTAGCTATGGTCTGGTTACGCCACTCCTGCTCGTCGTGGGAGAACGCCACAAGGTAGGAGAGTAAATGCCCGTTGACGAGGCGTGGCGGACTCCAGGTAAGGATGGCATCTTTTGGGCTTGCTGGCACCCATGTCACGTTCAGTGGCGGCGTAGGAACTGAATAGAAAATGATGTGAAAGGAAGATTTTAGTATTTATTCCATATTTCTTCAATTTTTTAATTATAGGTAAAATTGGGGAAGTCTATTCTATTCTAAAAGGTGGTAGACATTAAGTGGGTTTATAATCAATATCTATTTCTTGCCTAAGTCTGTTGTTGTTCTATTTCTAAGTCAAAGGAAAGAAACAGGTGAGACTAGAAAATCTAAGAAAACACACTGGAGAAAAAAGAATCTAAACAAAACATATAAAAAAAAAGAAATAAATAGGTAAATTCCTAAAAGTAAAGGTAAATTTTGTTAACTTTTATGATTATGAATTATTTAATTAAAACAAAAAAAAGTCACTCCAAAATGTCAATCGGTGAAAGTTTTACTTAATTTTTCCACTTCAATCCGATCATCTTGTGTTTAGTGTTCCTCCACCAAGCTTATTGTCTCATGAGGTGGAGGCATTTAATCTTTTGTTGCGTCTGTCATCTGCTTTACTAAACACACATCTTGTACATTTCCATTACTATTCCTTTATACTTTTAACTTATTTATAATCTATTTAGTTTTTCATGTCTCTTACACGTTTAACTTAATGGTGAGGTTCATAGGAACAAGGTCAAGTTTCCTAAGATTTAATAAAGAATAATCTTTAACTACATAAGTTCACTCACAATCGCTTCATTGTATTTTCATAATTAGGATATAATCAAAAGCGCAACGCAAATCTGCATGATAAATCTTTATATATTAGCCATTGTACAGACAGAACATAATCACACAATAAATCTAATTGAGCTATAGCATCCTACTACCTAACAGATATATACAAAAGATAATTAACTAATTTCTATAATTCTATGAACTGCAAAGTGACTGCCTTAAAAAAAACAATAACTTCTACTTATTGTTTTGTTGAGAACCTACATCTCATCACTTATTTCTTATTTGTTTCAGTTTTGTTTGCACTTTCTGTAACTGAATAAATGAATCAACCAATCATTGGGGGAATACGCCGAGGGGCGCGTTACCTAAATTGACCTAAATGTGCTTACCTCCCTCGTCTGGGGTCACGAAGGTGCTGGTTG
>JAXIVD010002057.1:0-37500 GCA_036785275.1 Cancer borealis
TTCATAATGGCACCACTGGTAGACCAACACATATATCATGAACATACTCTAAATTACACTAAATAAACTAATTAAGTATATTATCACATCCTCTTAGCTGCCACGCACACCCTTATTATTATAGTATTTACTATTTATACTTCCTCCTGCCAGCCCTGTGGCTTTATAATTAATAGTATGGTTGTTAATAAGAGTGTATAGGTGTTTAATTACCTTATTCCTCCTGTGGTGGTGTTGTAGTGGTAATAATAATGGTAATAAACTATTGTTGTTGTTGTTTAGGGCTGCGACGATTCAGTCGATCATATGGTCACTCTGGGTTTGTTGTCATTGTGGTGTTGGGGATCGGTTGTATTCCGGTGTCGTGTATGGTCTTATCTATAGTACGATTAATTAGGTTTGTTAAGCTAATGTTTGGTGTATTAGAATTAGGTTGTTTTGGTATTTCTATATTATGTATAGTGTATGAAATGTATTGTTTTGTTTATAAGTTATTGTAAGTTATTAATCTCGTTAGGAGAAGTAATATTTTTTGTGTTTTTTTTATTTTCACGATTGTCATGTAAGTAAGATATAAATAAATGTAATACAATGCATTTTAGTTTTACCTTCTTTGTTTTTAATGTATGTAATGGACTAATGCAAAATATACTTTGAAATAGAATGAATGAATTTTTACCCAAATGTCAACGTCACATGTTGAAACTTCCTTCCTGTTTATTACACATTGACATTAAAAGCGTTTACATGTAATGTCAAGACCACTTTCCAAGATGCAATGACTAGGCAAATTCTGACCAACATATCGCAAACACTTTCAATATACGAATTTCTGCGTTTGCCAGTGTTTTGCCTCTTGTCATGTAACCAATCACAGCTTATCAAACTTCAGAACTTCATCTGTGTAGACACTGAGCGAGATAATATTTCGATTAAATAAGAGGAAAGTAAGACGTTCAAGACCATAACAGTTGTAGAAATAAATAAGATTTATAATATATGTTGTTTTTTATATAAAAGCTAACCAAAAACAAGCATAAAGCTTGAAATATATTAGGGAAGTGTTGAAAATAACGAACTGTGGGCCCTCTACGTGGGTGAAGCGAAGCGGATGTGTGTGTTATTACGGCCACGAACTTATTGGACCGTGTACCTGGGATTATCGAAGAAGTCCGTAGCCATAACAAGAAAAAAAAAAACAATACTTAAGTGCAGGTATTGTAGGTCCAGAACTTTTTCACGGTGGGGGGAAAACAAAGGGAGCAAGTCTTACATGTACTTTACTTGAAATTAAATCCTACCCAAAACAATGCACACAAGACAGGAAAAAACACACACACAGTAAATACACATAAATATGGATAAATATAAAACTAATTGGGTCCTGAGACGTGATGGGGAAAACAGGGACAGTATGGTTATTCAGCCTTATGTGGTAATGGTGATCCCGTTGTAGTAATCCAAGAGGTTGTTGTTCACTGGTGAGAGGACAAGTTCCTACTGACTTCCTCCTTTTTTTTTTTTTTTTTTTTTTTTGCCATCAGCCATGGCATTGGCTATTAGGCCATATAAATTAAATTTTGAACTTGTTTTTTTTTTTTAGTATTATTATTTTTTTTTTTTTTATTTGTTTATCAATTTATTTATTTTTTATTTATTTTTTTTTTTTTCCCTTTAATTTATTTACATGTTTGTTTGTTTGTTTGTTTGTTTGTTTGAATTTTTTTTTTTTTTTTTTTTTATTTATTTTTTTTTTTTTATCCATTTTATATTTGTATACAGAAAAAATAAAATAAAAATATATTCATACAATTCCAGTCACGCATCATGCATACACATTCATACTTGGGAGCCTGAACCTAAGGCAAAAACTAAAGTCATTAGTCAGGGAAAGTAGGGGACAAAAATGATACATACATATAATGGGGGAGGATACGTACGAATACGTATTTACAATAAATTTGGGGATAAGTGCATAACATCCACGCTAGACACATAATCATTCATTCAAAACATATTTATAATAAAAGAAAGTGCAGTATATACAAAGTGTCATCAATAAAAAAGAAAAACATTGAAATATACAAGTAAGTCATAACTCTTTGATTAAGTTGGTCTCGGCCAGGAAAATCATCAGGTTATCGACCACATCCGGATGCTGGTCACCCAGAAGGGTGGTCTGCGTCATCGGAAGGCGGCGGGCCTCACAGCAAGCTGCGAGGGACCGTCGCGCCTCCCGATAATGCACACAGTGAAGCAGGATGTGGTCGATAGAGAGGGTAGTGTGACAGGTGATGCATTGGGGTGGGAAGGCGTGGGCGATGTAGGGGAGCATGTGGGTGGGTAGGGTGCAGCCCATCCTGAGGCGTCCGAGGACTATCTCCTGACGCCTTGTGGGGCGGTTGGAGGAAGCCCACTCGCCTAGGATGGGTTTTACTGTGGGAAGATGGAGGTTGTCCCAGTGACTTTGCCACAGGAGGTAAACTGATGATTTTGCAGCCGAGAGACATGACTGCAGATCGCGACGGAGGTTCCACGCTCCCTCGAGCTCTGCAGCGGACATAGCCAGCATGTCAGCCTGCTCATTCCCGTAAATACGCGAATGACCAGGCACCCAAAACAAAGAGAAAGACTTACGGCGTGAATTTAACTTATTAATGATGTTGCCTTGGATTTCATTGGCATCCGTGCGCCCTGACTCTATCGCCTGAAGGGCTGACATAGAGTCCGTGAAAATGACAATTACGTTTTGATTTGAATTTAGTGCATAATCTATGGCTTTATCAATTGCAAAAAGTTCTGAGGAAAAAACCGATGTATGGGAAGGTAGACGGAACCTGAGGGCACATTCACGCGACCAAACACTAGCACCCACACATTCATTCGACTTGGAGCCGTCAGTGTACAGGTGGAGCGTGGGAGGGAGGCTAGCGACGAGAGCCCGGAAGTGATATCCTATCTCCACCTCGGTCATGGCAGGCTTGTGCTTGGGTAGCCATTTTGTAATGGTGTTGGCTTTGGGCTCCCAAGGGGCTGTTGTTGGTAGCACAAGCTGGTCAACACCGTCAAGGTCCACTTCACACTTCTGGCATAAAGTGTGAAGGCGGACAGCTAGTGGACGGTGTCGACCAGTGTGGAGATGGTGGTGCTGCTTAATAACAGTAGCTGCCATGAGACCGAGTGGAGTCTTCCGGGCCGTTGACAGGCCGTATGCCAGTAATAGGCCGTCCCGTCGCATACTTAGTGGTGGTATATTGGCCTCAACCTCCAAACGCCCCACGCGTGTACACCGTAGGGCTCCAAGACACATTCGCAGACATGCATTCTGAAATACATCCAGCCTCCTCAGTGTTGCGTCCGACGCTGACCCATACACCGGTGAGCCATAGTCTAAGTGAGAACGAATTAAGGACTTGTACACCATTAATAAAGATTTTCTGTCTGCTCCCCAAGAAGTACCTGATAGGTATTTTAGGACATTGACTTTTTTATGGCAACGAACTAGTAAATTATTTATGTGTGTTTTCCAATTGAGTCTGCTGTCAAAAAGCAGACCCAAGAACTTAACTGAGTTTTGAAACGGTATCGGCTGACCTTGAAGAGAAATATGCAAAGCGGGAATTTTACGTTGAGTGAAAACTACACCGATACACTTTGGAACAGAAAACTTAAATCCCCACAGAGAGGCCCACTGTTGGACGGAGTCAAGAGCAATTTGAATCCGTCCAGCCGAGAACTGCGCATTTGGCGACGAATGCCATAACGCACAGTCGTCAGCATAGAGCGAGTATTTAAGATTTCTTGGGACAGGAGTTGATGACAGAATATCATTAATCATAACACAAAATAATGTAGGACTAAGAACACTACCCTGTGGCACCCCATTTGCCTGGACATAAATGTCCGAGAATACGTTACCGGGAAGCTTGACAGAGAAAGTTCTGTCCTGTAAGAAATTATCAACAAAAATGGGCAAGTTACCTCTTAAACCGTGAGCATGGAGTTTCATGAGGATACCGTGTCGCCATGTCATGTCGAAGGCTTTGTGAATGTCCAAGAACACTCCTATCATGAATTCTTTTTTGGCGAAAGCCTCTGAAATGCAATGCTCCAGGTGCATTAAATGGTCCATCGTGCTTCGGTATTTACGAAAACCCGATTGTTGACCATTTAACACACCTTTTGCTTCTAAAACAAAAAATAGCCTTTTGTTAATCATGCGTTCCATGACCTTACAGAGACAGCTCGTGAGCGCAATAGGGCGAAACGCACTGGGGTCCGTAAGGCGACCAGTCTTTTTGGGTATTGGGATAACGTGAGCAAAGTGCCAAGATTGGGGGAAGGTGTGAGTGGTCCAGATTCTATTATAAAGGGAGAGTAATTTAGAAAGTGAACTAGGGCCGAGATGTTGGAGCATGCTGTATGATATTTGATCTGGACCAGGACTGGAGCCTTTACAGGATTTCAGGGCAAGGAGGAGTTCATCCGGCGTAAACTCTGAGTTGTAATCAGTGTTTACGCCTCCTGTGGCAAAGTTTGGGACTGTTTGTTCTGCTGCCTCCTTCCGGGGAAGGAAGGCAGGGTGGAACGAGGCGGAGCTACTCGCCTGTTCAAATTGCCGGGCTAAGGTGTTGGCAATAGCTGGGGGGGTGTCTGTAACATCCCCGTTGGTGATGAGTGTGGTTATCGGAGTGGTTGTTTTTTTCCCGCTAAGGACATGGACTGTGTTCCACACCTGTCCTAGCGGGGTTGTACGGCTTACTGATGACGTGAACTCTCTGAAAGAGCCCCTCTTAGCTTGAAGGATGACTTTCCTTGCCTGAGCCCTTGCCTTTTTATAGGCTATGAAATTATCTTGACTGGGCTGCTGGCTGAAATACCTGTATCGCCTATTGCGCTCACGAAGTGCTTGTCGGCAATCCGTTGTCCACCATGGAACTCCATGCTTTGTGTGAATTGTAGAAGTTTTCGGAATACATGCCTCAGCGGCGTGTAAAATGGATTGTGTTGCGTTGCTAACCATTGTGTCAGTGTCCTCGTCAGATATATCCACATCGGCGATCACACGGAAGGTTGCCCAATCTGCTTTCTTAAAAAGGAGGGATAGTGGCAACGTCGCGTGCGTAAGAAATGCAGATTGGTAGGTGGTCACTTCCCTGTGCGTCGTCGCTGACCTCCCAAGAGAAGTCAGAGAACATATTTGGCGAGGCCAATGACAAGTCAATGGCAGTCGCGTTACCTGTCCGATCGTCTACACGAGTCGCACAACCATTGTTCAGAAGACAGAGGTTTGTCTGTAGGAGAATGTTAACAATCTGTTCCCCACGTACACTTGACCTCTCACTGCCCCATTGCTGATGATGGGCGTTAAAGTCGCCCAAAACCAGCTTGTTGCCTGGAAGCTGGCGAAATAACGACCTTAAGTCATCATCAGCAATAGGCGTATTGGGAGGTAAGTAGAGAGAACAGATAGCCAGATACGTGCCATTGAATTTCACTCTGCACGCGACTGCCTCCAGAGTGGTATCCAACGTCACTTCTGTGTGTGGTAGTGTTTTATGTGTGTATACGGCCACGCCGTGACCGTCGTGTCTTCTGTACGCATGGTAGTGTTTTAGTACTGAAGGATCAGGATGATCCTCCAGCATCGTCTCTTGTAGGCAAATAACGGACGGCCTGTGTAAGTTCACTAAAAGTGACAAATATGGAAGTTTATTCCGAATACTTCTACAGTTCCACTGTAAAACGTTGAACGTAATGGTTTAAGAGTTACGATGGGGGCGGGTGTATTTCTTAGTTTTTTTGCGCTCGGAGGCGCTAGCCGGGGACCTCTCTCGGCCCTTGCAAGAGGAGATCTGCATCGGTTCATCAATAGTTAACTCCCCGGAGCTGGTCGAGAGGGAGCGAGCGTGAGAGCCCCTCCTCGATGGCGCGGGAGCTGGGATGACATGAGAGGAGGAATTGCGTTCTAATTTTGTGTAATTATATTTAATGTTATCCTTGTTATTCTTTTCTGTCTTCTTAGCTGGAGTGGTAGAGACAGCAGAGGCATATTTGGTATTAGTGGAGGAGGAGGAGGAGGAGGAGGAGGAGGTAGAGGTGGTGGTGGAGGAGGAGGTGGAGGAGGAGGAGGGGGAGGAGGAAGAGGCAGATGTGGTTGTTTTCATGATAGTAGGTGTTGGAGGAGTAGATGAGGTATTCGTAGTAAGAGAAACAGCTTGGGCAGGTGCAGCCGGCAGAGGTTCAGTCTGAATCGAAACAGATTTCATCACTGGACGCATCTGTACGCTTGCCGCGTATGAAACGCCTGGAGAAGGCGCGACGTGCGCCTCCTTCACTCGCTTCCTCGCGTCAAAGTACGAGATGCCTTCGACTGCCTTAACGGTACAGACCTCTTTTTCCAGCTTCCAAGCAGGACAATCCCGCAAGAAAGTAGAGTGAGCTTCTGAACAGTTACGACACTTCTCTACCAATGACGAACACTGTTCCGACGAATGACCTTCGCAAGCACACTTACCACAAAAAGAGTGAACCGAACGACAAGCATTTCCGTGGTGACCATAGAGTTGACATTTAAAGCACCGAAGAGGGTTTGGAATATAGGGACGAACGGGAACCCGCTCGTATCCTACATCCACTCTATCAGGCAACTTGGCAACAGCAAAAGTTAGAGTAACTGAAGCAGTGTTCCTTCTCGGGCCGTCAACGAATTTAGTGATCTTACGAGCCCCAATGACGCCCTGATCATACATGTTATCAATGATTTCGTCTTCCGTCATATCCACAAAATCGCGATGGGAGGCAACCCCCCGACACGAGTTCATGGATACTGGGATCGAAGCTTCAATCTCAATATCATGCATGCGTTGTAGCTTCATTAGGGAACTGACTTGTTTTGTGTTGAATGTTTCAATTAATAAATCTCCGCTTGCAAGTTTTTTTTACATTGGCAACAGTACCAATGTTTACATCAATAACTTTTTTAATTATAAATGAATTTACAGTAGAAAGGCGGGTGTGGGTCTTTGATTTCAGTGTCACATATCTAGCTTGGTCATAGGAGATGGGCCGTGTGTTCGTTAGGGGTGGTCGGTCTGGACCCTCCCTCCCCCTGGAGGGGGGAGGGGGGGAGGCGGCCTCAGCCATGGGGTACACCCCCCTCCTGCAGGAGGGGAGCGGGACACAAGCGGGAGGACACCAGGGAGGAGTTTCCTAGAGTCAGATTGTCTTGCCAAACCACTCTAGGGGGGCCGATCGGTGTTAATTCAACCCAAAAGCACGCTCACTGAGGCGGACACTCCGTAGGTGAGAGAGGAAGGACAATCTGACCACCTGACAACAGACACTTACTGTTGTCACTAAGGTGAGGACAATGAGGTAAAAAACTCAGTACATGGGTAGAGGGACACCTATATTTATGTAGCTAATCCTAGACCTGAGGGGCCGTCAAAATACAAATAACACCCGAAGGTGAAAGACAATAGCGGCAGGACAACAAGTACACAGTACCGTGTCTGGGCTCAGTCTGTGACTTCCTCCTTTTTTTTTTTTTTTTTTTTTTTTTTTTTTTTTTTTTTTTGCCATCAGCCATGGCATTGGCTATTAGGCCATATAAATTAAATTTTGAACTTTTTTTTTTTTTTTTTAATATTATTTTATTTTATTTATTTTTTATTTGTTTATCAATTTATTTATTATTTATTTATTTTTTTTTTTTCCCTTTAATTTATTTACATGTTTGTTTGTTTGTTTGTTTGTTTGTTTGATTTTTTTATTTTATTTATTTATTTTTTATTTTATCCATTTTATATTTGTACAAAAAAAAAATAAAAATAAAAATATATTCATACAATTCCAGTCACGCATCATGCATACACATTCATACTTGGGAGCCTGAACCTAAGGCAAAAACTAAAGTCATTAGTCAGGGAAAGTAGGGGACAAAAATGATACATACATATAATGGGGGAGGATACGTACGAATACGTATTTACAATAAATTTGGGGATAAGTGCATAACATCCACGCTAGACACATAATCATTCATTCAAAACATATTTATAATAAAAGAAAGTGCAGTATATACAAAGTGTCATCAATAAAAAAGAAAAACATTGAAATATACAAGTAAGTCATAACTCTTTGATTAAGTTGGTCTCGGCCAGGAAAATCATCAGGTTATCGACCACATCCGGATGCTGGTCACCCAGAAGGGTGGTCTGCGTCATCGGAAGGCGGCGGGCCTCACAGCAAGCTGCGAGGGACCGTCGCGCCTCCCGATAATGCACACAGTGAAGCAGGATGTGGTCGATAGAGAGGGTAGTGTGACAGGTGATGCATTGGGGTGGGAAGGCGTGGGCGATGTAGGGGAGCATGTGGGTGGGTAGGGTGCAGCCCATCCTGAGGCGTCCGAGGACTATCTCCTGACGCCTTGTGGGGCGGTTGGAGGAAGCCCACTCGCCTAGGATGGGTTTTACTGTGGGAAGATGGAGGTTGTCCCAGTGACTTTGCCACAGGAGGTAAACTGATGATTTTGCAGCCGAGAGACATGACTGCAGATCGCGACGGAGGTTCCACGCTCCCTCGAGCTCTGCAGCGGACATAGCCAGCATGTCAGCCTGCTCATTCCCGTAAATACGCGAATGACCAGGCACCCAAAACAAAGAGAAAGACTTACGGCGTGAATTTAACTTATTAATGATGTTGCCTTGGATTTCATTGGCATCCGTGCGCCCTGACTCTATCGCCTGAAGGGCTGACATAGAGTCCGTGAAAATGACAATTACGTTTTGATTTGAATTTAGTGCATAATCTATGGCTTTATCAATTGCAAAAAGTTCTGAGGAAAAAACCGATGTATGGGAAGGTAGACGGAACCTGAGGGCACATTCACGCGACCAAACACTAGCACCCACACATTCATTCGACTTGGAGCCGTCAGTGTACAGGTGGAGCGTGGGAGGGAGGCTAGCGACGAGAGCCCGGAAGTGATATCCTATCTCCACCTCGGTCATGGCAGGCTTGTGCTTGGGTAGCCATTTTGTAATGGTGTTGGCTTTGGGCTCCCAAGGGGCTGTTGTTGGTAGCACAAGCTGGTCAACACCGTCAAGGTCCACTTCACACTTCTGGCATAAAGTGTGAAGGCGGACAGCTAGTGGACGGTGTCGACCAGTGTGGAGATGGTGGTGCTGCTTAATAACAGTAGCTGCCATGAGACCGAGTGGAGTCTTCCGGGCCGTTGACAGGCCGTATGCCAGTAATAGGCCGTCCCGTCGCATACTTAGTGGTGGTATATTGGCCTCAACCTCCAAACGCCCCACGCGTGTACACCGTAGGGCTCCAAGACACATTCGCAGACATGCATTCTGAAATACATCCAGCCTCCTCAGTGTTGCGTCCGACGCTGACCCATACACCGGTGAGCCATAGTCTAAGTGAGAACGAATTAAGGACTTGTACACCATTAATAAAGATTTTCTGTCTGCTCCCCAAGAAGTACCTGATAGGTATTTTAGGACATTGACTTTTTTATGGCAACGAACTAGTAAATTATTTATGTGTGTTTTCCAATTGAGTCTGCTGTCAAAAAGCAGACCCAAGAACTTA
The DNA here is from genome assembly GCA_036785275.1 of Cancer borealis. Lineage (NCBI taxonomy): Eukaryota > Metazoa > Arthropoda > Malacostraca > Decapoda > Cancridae > Cancer > Cancer borealis. Next base: position 9,607 of record JAXIVD010002057.1, read on the forward strand.
ACTGAGTTTTGAAACGGTATCGGCTGACCTTGAAGAGAAATATGCAAAGCGGGAATTTTACGTTGAGTGAAAACTACACCGATACACTTTGGAACAGAAAACTTAAATCCCCACAGAGAGGCCCACTGTTGGACGGAGTCAAGAGCAATTTGAATCCGTCCAGCCGAGAACTGCGCATTTGGCGACGAATGCCATAACGCACAGTCGTCAGCATAGAGCGAGTATTTAAGATTTCTTGGGACAGGAGTTGATGACAGAATATCATTAATCATAACACAAAATAATGTAGGACTAAGAACACTACCCTGTGGCACCCCATTTGCCTGGACATAAATGTCCGAGAATACGTTACCGGGAAGCTTGACAGAGAAAGTTCTGTCCTGTAAGAAATTATCAACAAAAATGGGCAAGTTACCTCTTAAACCGTGAGCATGGAGTTTCATGAGGATACCGTGTCGCCATGTCATGTCGAAGGCTTTGTGAATGTCCAAGAACACTCCTATCATGAATTCTTTTTTGGCGAAAGCCTCTGAAATGCAATGCTCCAGGTGCATTAAATGGTCCATCGTGCTTCGGTATTTACGAAAACCCGATTGTTGACCATTTAACACACCTTTTGCTTCTAAAACAAAAAATAGCCTTTTGTTAATCATGCGTTCCATGACCTTACAGAGACAGCTCGTGAGCGCAATAGGGCGAAACGCACTGGGGTCCGTAAGGCGACCAGTCTTTTTGGGTATTGGGATAACGTGAGCAAAGTGCCAAGATTGGGGGAAGGTGTGAGTGGTCCAGATTCTATTATAAAGGGAGAGTAATTTAGAAAGTGAACTAGGGCCGAGATGTTGGAGCATGCTGTATGATATTTGATCTGGACCAGGACTGGAGCCTTTACAGGATTTCAGGGCAAGGAGGAGTTCATCCGGCGTAAACTCTGAGTTGTAATCAGTGTTTACGCCTCCTGTGGCAAAGTTTGGGACTGTTTGTTCTGCTGCCTCCTTCCGGGGAAGGAAGGCAGGGTGGAACGAGGCGGAGCTACTCGCCTGTTCAAATTGCCGGGCTAAGGTGTTGGCAATAGCTGGGGGGGTGTCTGTAACATCCCCGTTGGTGATGAGTGTGGTTATCGGAGTGGTTGTTTTTTTCCCGCTAAGGACATGGACTGTGTTCCACACCTGTCCTAGCGGGGTTGTACGGCTTACTGATGACGTGAACTCTCTGAAAGAGCCCCTCTTAGCTTGAAGGATGACTTTCCTTGCCTGAGCCCTTGCCTTTTTATAGGCTATGAAATTATCTTGACTGGGCTGCTGGCTGAAATACCTGTATCGCCTATTGCGCTCACGAAGTGCTTGTCGGCAATCCGTTGTCCACCATGGAACTCCATGCTTTGTGTGAATTGTAGAAGTTTTCGGAATACATGCCTCAGCGGCGTGTAAAATGGATTGTGTTGCGTTGCTAACCATTGTGTCAGTGTCCTCGTCAGATATATCCACATCGGCGATCACACGGAAGGTTGCCCAATCTGCTTTCTTAAAAAGGAGGGATAGTGGCAACGTCGCGTGCGTAAGAAATGCAGATTGGTAGGTGGTCACTTCCCTGTGCGTCGTCGCTGACCTCCCAAGAGAAGTCAGAGAACATATTTGGCGAGGCCAATGACAAGTCAATGGCAGTCGCGTTACCTGTCCGATCGTCTACACGAGTCGCACAACCATTGTTCAGAAGACAGAGGTTTGTCTGTAGGAGAATGTTAACAATCTGTTCCCCACGTACACTTGACCTCTCACTGCCCCATTGCTGATGATGGGCGTTAAAGTCGCCCAAAACCAGCTTGTTGCCTGGAAGCTGGCGAAATAACGACCTTAAGTCATCATCAGCAATAGGCGTATTGGGAGGTAAGTAGAGAGAACAGATAGCCAGATACGTGCCATTGAATTTCACTCTGCACGCGACTGCCTCCAGAGTGGTATCCAACGTCACTTCTGTGTGTGGTAGTGTTTTATGTGTGTATACGGCCACGCCGTGACCGTCGTGTCTTCTGTACGCATGGTAGTGTTTTAGTACTGAAGGATCAGGATGATCCTCCAGCATCGTCTCTTGTAGGCAAATAACGGACGGCCTGTGTAAGTTCACTAAAAGTGACAAATATGGAAGTTTATTCCGAATACTTCTACAGTTCCACTGTAAAACGTTGAACGTAATGGTTTAAGAGTTACGATGGGGGCGGGTGTATTTCTTAGTTTTTTTGCGCTCGGAGGCGCTAGCCGGGGACCTCTCTCGGCCCTTGCAAGAGGAGATCTGCATCGGTTCATCAATAGTTAACTCCCCGGAGCTGGTCGAGAGGGAGCGAGCGTGAGAGCCCCTCCTCGATGGCGCGGGAGCTGGGATGACATGAGAGGAGGAATTGCGTTCTAATTTTGTGTAATTATATTTAATGTTATCCTTGTTATTCTTTTCTGTCTTCTTAGCTGGAGTGGTAGAGACAGCAGAGGCATATTTGGTATTAGTGGAGGAGGAGGAGGAGGAGGAGGAGGAGGTAGAGGTGGTGGTGGAGGAGGAGGTGGAGGAGGAGGAGGGGGAGGAGGAAGAGGCAGATGTGGTTGTTTTCATGATAGTAGGTGTTGGAGGAGTAGATGAGGTATTCGTAGTAAGAGAAACAGCTTGGGCAGGTGCAGCCGGCAGAGGTTCAGTCTGAATCGAAACAGATTTCATCACTGGACGCATCTGTACGCTTGCCGCGTATGAAACGCCTGGAGAAGGCGCGACGTGCGCCTCCTTCACTCGCTTCCTCGCGTCAAAGTACGAGATGCCTTCGACTGCCTTAACGGTACAGACCTCTTTTTCCAGCTTCCAAGCAGGACAATCCCGCAAGAAAGTAGAGTGAGCTTCTGAACAGTTACGACACTTCTCTACCAATGACGAACACTGTTCCGACGAATGACCTTCGCAAGCACACTTACCACAAAAAGAGTGAACCGAACGACAAGCATTTCCGTGGTGACCATAGAGTTGACATTTAAAGCACCGAAGAGGGTTTGGAATATAGGGACGAACGGGAACCCGCTCGTATCCTACATCCACTCTATCAGGCAACTTGGCAACAGCAAAAGTTAGAGTAACTGAAGCAGTGTTCCTTCTCGGGCCGTCAACGAATTTAGTGATCTTACGAGCCCCAATGACGCCCTGATCATACATGTTATCAATGATTTCGTCTTCCGTCATATCCACAAAATCGCGATGGGAGGCAACCCCCCGACACGAGTTCATGGATACTGGGATCGAAGCTTCAATCTCAATATCATGCATGCGTTGTAGCTTCATTAGGGAACTGACTTGTTTTGTGTTGAATGTTTCAATTAATAAATCTCCGCTTGCAAGTTTTTTTTACATTGGCAACAGTACCAATGTTTACATCAATAACTTTTTTAATTATAAATGAATTTACAGTAGAAAGGCGGGTGTGGGTCTTTGATTTCAGTGTCACATATCTAGCTTGGTCATAGGAGATGGGCCGTGTGTTCGTTAGGGGTGGTCGGTCTGGACCCTCCCTCCCCCTGGAGGGGGGAGGGGGGGAGGCGGCCTCAGCCATGGGGTACACCCCCCTCCTGCAGGAGGGGAGCGGGACACAAGCGGGAGGACACCAGGGAGGAGTTTCCTAGAGTCAGATTGTCTTGCCAAACCACTCTAGGGGGGCCGATCGGTGTTAATTCAACCCAAAAGCACGCTCACTGAGGCGGACACTCCGTAGGTGAGAGAGGAAGGACAATCTGACCACCTGACAACAGACACTTACTGTTGTCACTAAGGTGAGGACAATGAGGTAAAAAACTCAGTACATGGGTAGAGGGACACCTATATTTATGTAGCTAATCCTAGACCTGAGGGGCCGTCAAAATACAAATAACACCCGAAGGTGAAAGACAATAGCGGCAGGACAACAAGTACACAGTACCGTGTCTGGGCTCAGTCTGTGACTTCCTCCTTTTTTTTTTTTTTTTTTTTTTTTTTTTTTTTTTTTTTTGCCATCAGCCATGGCATTGGCTATTAGGCCATATAAATTAAATTTTGAACTTTTTTTTTTTTTTTTTAATATTATTTTATTTTATTTATTTTTTATTTGTTTATCAATTTATTTATTATTTATTTTTTTTTTTTTTTCCCTTTAATTTATTTACATGTTTGTTTGTTTGTTTGTTTGTTTGTTTGTTTTTTTTATTTTATTTATTTATTTTTTATTTTATCCATTTTATATTTGTACAAAAAAAAAATAAAAATAAAAATATATTCATACAATTCCAGTCACGCATCATGCATACACATTCATACTTGGGAGCCTGAACCTAAGGCAAAAACTAAAGTCATTAGTCAGGGAAAGTAGGGGACAAAAATGATACATACATATAATGGGGGAGGATACGTACGAATACGTATTTACAATAAATTTGGGGATAAGTGCATAACATCCACGCTAGACACATAATCATTCATTCAAAACATATTTATAATAAAAGAAAGTGCAGTATATACAAAGTGTCATCAATAAAAAAGAAAAACATTGAAATATACAAGTAAGTCATAACTCTTTGATTAAGTTGGTCTCGGCCAGGAAAATCATCAGGTTATCGACCACATCCGGATGCTGGTCACCCAGAAGGGTGGTCTGCGTCATCGGAAGGCGGCGGGCCTCACAGCAAGCTGCGAGGGACCGTCGCGCCTCCCGATAATGCACACAGTGAAGCAGGATGTGGTCGATAGAGAGGGTAGTGTGACAGGTGATGCATTGGGGTGGGAAGGCGTGGGCGATGTAGGGGAGCATGTGGGTGGGTAGGGTGCAGCCCATCCTGAGGCGTCCGAGGACTATCTCCTGACGCCTTGTGGGGCGGTTGGAGGAAGCCCACTCGCCTAGGATGGGTTTTACTGTGGGAAGATGGAGGTTGTCCCAGTGACTTTGCCACAGGAGGTAAACTGATGATTTTGCAGCCGAGAGACATGACTGCAGATCGCGACGGAGGTTCCACGCTCCCTCGAGCTCTGCAGCGGACATAGCCAGCATGTCAGCCTGCTCATTCCCGTAAATACGCGAATGACCAGGCACCCAAAACAAAGAGAAAGACTTACGGCGTGAATTTAACTTATTAATGATGTTGCCTTGGATTTCATTGGCATCCGTGCGCCCTGACTCTATCGCCTGAAGGGCTGACATAGAGTCCGTGAAAATGACAATTACGTTTTGATTTGAATTTAGTGCATAATCTATGGCTTTATCAATTGCAAAAAGTTCTGAGGAAAAAACCGATGTATGGGAAGGTAGACGGAACCTGAGGGCACATTCACGCGACCAAACACTAGCACCCACACATTCATTCGACTTGGAGCCGTCAGTGTACAGGTGGAGCGTGGGAGGGAGGCTAGCGACGAGAGCCCGGAAGTGATATCCTATCTCCACCTCGGTCATGGCAGGCTTGTGCTTGGGTAGCCATTTTGTAATGGTGTTGGCTTTGGGCTCCCAAGGGGCTGTTGTTGGTAGCACAAGCTGGTCAACACCGTCAAGGTCCACTTCACACTTCTGGCATAAAGTGTGAAGGCGGACAGCTAGTGGACGGTGTCGACCAGTGTGGAGATGGTGGTGCTGCTTAATAACAGTAGCTGCCATGAGACCGAGTGGAGTCTTCCGGGCCGTTGACAGGCCGTATGCCAGTAATAGGCCGTCCCGTCGCATACTTAGTGGTGGTATATTGGCCTCAACCTCCAAACGCCCCACGCGTGTACACCGTAGGGCTCCAAGACACATTCGCAGACATGCATTCTGAAATACATCCAGCCTCCTCAGTGTTGCGTCCGACGCTGACCCATACACCGGTGAGCCATAGTCTAAGTGAGAACGAATTAAGGACTTGTACACCATTAATAAAGATTTTCTGTCTGCTCCCCAAGAAGTACCTGATAGGTATTTTAGGACATTGACTTTTTTATGGCAACGAACTAGTAAATTATTTATGTGTGTTTTCCAATTGAGTCTGCTGTCAAAAAGCAGACCCAAGAACTTAACTGAGTTTTGAAACGGTATCGGCTGACCTTGAAGAGAAATATGCAAAGCGGGAATTTTACGTTGAGTGAAAACTACACCGATACACTTTGGAACAGAAAACTTAAATCCCCACAGAGAGGCCCACTGTTGGACGGAGTCAAGAGCAATTTGAATCCGTCCAGCCGAGAACTGCGCATTTGGCGACGAATGCCATAACGCACAGTCGTCAGCATAGAGCGAGTATTTAAGATTTCTTGGGACAGGAGTTGATGACAGAATATCATTAATCATAACACAAAATAATGTAGGACTAAGAACACTACCCTGTGGCACCCCATTTGCCTGGACATAAATGTCCGAGAATACGTTACCGGGAAGCTTGACAGAGAAAGTTCTGTCCTGTAAGAAATTATCAACAAAAATGGGCAAGTTACCTCTTAAACCGTGAGCATGGAGTTTCATGAGGATACCGTGTCGCCATGTCATGTCGAAGGCTTTGTGAATGTCCAAGAACACTCCTATCATGAATTCTTTTTTGGCGAAAGCCTCTGAAATGCAATGCTCCAGGTGCATTAAATGGTCCATCGTGCTTCGGTATTTACGAAAACCCGATTGTTGACCATTTAACACACCTTTTGCTTCTAAAACAAAAAATAGCCTTTTGTTAATCATGCGTTCCATGACCTTACAGAGACAGCTCGTGAGCGCAATAGGGCGAAACGCACTGGGGTCCGTAAGGCGACCAGTCTTTTTGGGTATTGGGATAACGTGAGCAAAGTGCCAAGATTGGGGGAAGGTGTGAGTGGTCCAGATTCTATTATAAAGGGAGAGTAATTTAGAAAGTGAACTAGGGCCGAGATGTTGGAGCATGCTGTATGATATTTGATCTGGACCAGGACTGGAGCCTTTACAGGATTTCAGGGCAAGGAGGAGTTCATCCGGCGTAAACTCTGAGTTGTAATCAGTGTTTACGCCTCCTGTGGCAAAGTTTGGGACTGTTTGTTCTGCTGCCTCCTTCCGGGGAAGGAAGGCAGGGTGGAACGAGGCGGAGCTACTCGCCTGTTCAAATTGCCGGGCTAAGGTGTTGGCAATAGCTGGGGGGGTGTCTGTAACATCCCCGTTGGTGATGAGTGTGGTTATCGGAGTGGTTGTTTTTTTCCCGCTAAGGACATGGACTGTGTTCCACACCTGTCCTAGCGGGGTTGTACGGCTTACTGATGACGTGAACTCTCTGAAAGAGCCCCTCTTAGCTTGAAGGATGACTTTCCTTGCCTGAGCCCTTGCCTTTTTATAGGCTATGAAATTATCTTGACTGGGCTGCTGGCTGAAATACCTGTATCGCCTATTGCGCTCACGAAGTGCTTGTCGGCAATCCGTTGTCCACCATGGAACTCCATGCTTTGTGTGAATTGTAGAAGTTTTCGGAATACATGCCTCAGCGGCGTGTAAAATGGATTGTGTTGCGTTGCTAACCATTGTGTCAGTGTCCTCGTCAGATATATCCACATCGGCGATCACACGGAAGGTTGCCCAATCTGCTTTCTTAAAAAGGAGGGATAGTGGCAACGTCGCGTGCGTAAGAAATGCAGATTGGTAGGTGGTCACTTCCCTGTGCGTCGTCGCTGACCTCCCAAGAGAAGTCAGAGAACATATTTGGCGAGGCCAATGACAAGTCAATGGCAGTCGCGTTACCTGTCCGATCGTCTACACGAGTCGCACAACCATTGTTCAGAAGACAGAGGTTTGTCTGTAGGAGAATGTTAACAATCTGTTCCCCACGTACACTTGACCTCTCACTGCCCCATTGCTGATGATGGGCGTTAAAGTCGCCCAAAACCAGCTTGTTGCCTGGAAGCTGGCGAAATAACGACCTTAAGTCATCATCAGCAATAGGCGTATTGGGAGGTAAGTAGAGAGAACAGATAGCCAGATACGTGCCATTGAATTTCACTCTGCACGCGACTGCCTCCAGAGTGGTATCCAACGTCACTTCTGTGTGTGGTAGTGTTTTATGTGTGTATACGGCCACGCCGTGACCGTCGTGTCTTCTGTACGCATGGTAGTGTTTTAGTACTGAAGGATCAGGATGATCCTCCAGCATCGTCTCTTGTAGGCAAATAACGGACGGCCTGTGTAAGTTCACTAAAAGTGACAAATATGGAAGTTTATTCCGAATACTTCTACAGTTCCACTGTAAAACGTTGAACGTAATGGTTTAAGAGTTACGATGGGGGCGGGTGTATTTCTTAGTTTTTTTGCGCTCGGAGGCGCTAGCCGGGGACCTCTCTCGGCCCTTGCAAGAGGAGATCTGCATCGGTTCATCAATAGTTAACTCCCCGGAGCTGGTCGAGAGGGAGCGAGCGTGAGAGCCCCTCCTCGATGGCGCGGGAGCTGGGATGACATGAGAGGAGGAATTGCGTTCTAATTTTGTGTAATTATATTTAATGTTATCCTTGTTATTCTTTTCTGTCTTCTTAGCTGGAGTGGTAGAGACAGCAGAGGCATATTTGGTATTAGTGGAGGAGGAGGAGGAGGAGGAGGAGGAGGTAGAGGTGGTGGTGGAGGAGGAGGTGGAGGAGGAGGAGGGGGAGGAGGAAGAGGCAGATGTGGTTGTTTTCATGATAGTAGGTGTTGGAGGAGTAGATGAGGTATTCGTAGTAAGAGAAACAGCTTGGGCAGGTGCAGCCGGCAGAGGTTCAGTCTGAATCGAAACAGATTTCATCACTGGACGCATCTGTACGCTTGCCGCGTATGAAACGCCTGGAGAAGGCGCGACGTGCGCCTCCTTCACTCGCTTCCTCGCGTCAAAGTACGAGATGCCTTCGACTGCCTTAACGGTACAGACCTCTTTTTCCAGCTTCCAAGCAGGACAATCCCGCAAGAAAGTAGAGTGAGCTTCTGAACAGTTACGACACTTCTCTACCAATGACGAACACTGTTCCGACGAATGACCTTCGCAAGCACACTTACCACAAAAAGAGTGAACCGAACGACAAGCATTTCCGTGGTGACCATAGAGTTGACATTTAAAGCACCGAAGAGGGTTTGGAATATAGGGACGAACGGGAACCCGCTCGTATCCTACATCCACTCTATCAGGCAACTTGGCAACAGCAAAAGTTAGAGTAACTGAAGCAGTGTTCCTTCTCGGGCCGTCAACGAATTTAGTGATCTTACGAGCCCCAATGACGCCCTGATCATACATGTTATCAATGATTTCGTCTTCCGTCATATCCACAAAATCGCGATGGGAGGCAACCCCCCGACACGAGTTCATGGATACTGGGATCGAAGCTTCAATCTCAATATCATGCATGCGTTGTAGCTTCATTAGGGAACTGACTTGTTTTGTGTTGAATGTTTCAATTAATAAATCTCCGCTTGCAAGTTTTTTTTACATTGGCAACAGTACCAATGTTTACATCAATAACTTTTTTAATTATAAATGAATTTACAGTAGAAAGGCGGGTGTGGGTCTTTGATTTCAGTGTCACATATCTAGCTTGGTCATAGGAGATGGGCCGTGTGTTCGTTAGGGGTGGTCGGTCTGGACCCTCCCTCCCCCTGGAGGGGGGAGGGGGGGAGGCGGCCTCAGCCATGGGGTACACCCCCCTCCTGCAGGAGGGGAGCGGGACACAAGCGGGAGGACACCAGGGAGGAGTTTCCTAGAGTCAGATTGTCTTGCCAAACCACTCTAGGGGGGCCGATCGGTGTTAATTCAACCCAAAAGCACGCTCACTGAGGCGGACACTCCGTAGGTGAGAGAGGAAGGACAATCTGACCACCTGACAACAGACACTTACTGTTGTCACTAAGGTGAGGACAATGAGGTAAAAAACTCAGTACATGGGTAGAGAGACACCTATATTTATGTAGCTAATCCTAGATCTGAGGGGCCGTCAAAATACAAATAACACCCGAAGGTGAAAGACAATAGCGGCAGGACAACAAGTACACAGTACCGTGTCTGGGCTCAGTCTGTGACTTCCTCCTTTTTTTTTTTTTTTTTTTTTTTTTTTTTTTTTTTTTTTTGCCATCAGCCATGGCATTGGCTATTAGGCCATATAAATTAAATTTTGAACTTTTTTTTTTTTTTTTTAATATTATTTTATTTTATTTATTTTTTATTTGTTTATCAATTTATTTATTATTTATTTTTTTTTTTTTTTTCCCTTTAATTTATTTACATGTTTGTTTGTTTGTTTGTTTGTTTGTTTGATTTTTTTATTTTATTTATTTATTTTTTATTTTATCCATTTTATATTTGTACAAAAAAAAAATAAAAATAAAAATATATTCATACAATTCCAGTCACGCATCATGCATACACATTCATACTTGGGAGCCTGAACCTAAGGCAAAAACTAAAGTCATTAGTCAAGGAAAGTAGGGGACAAAAATGATACATACATATAATGGGGGAGGATACGTACGAATACGTATTTACAATAAATTTGGGGATAAGTGCATAACATCCACGCTAGACACATAATCATTCATTCAAAACATATTTATAATAAAAGAAAGTGCAGTATATACAAAGTGTCATCAATAAAAAAGAAAAACATTGAAATATACAAGTAAGTCATAACTCTTTGATTAAGTTGGTCTCGGCCAGGAAAATCATCAGGTTATCGACCACATCCGGATGCTGGTCACCCAGAAGGGTGGTCTGCGTCATCGGAAGGCGGCGGGCCTCACAGCAAGCTGCGAGGGACCGTCGCGCCTCCCGATAATGCACACAGTGAAGCAGGATGTGGTCGATAGAGAGGGTAGTGTGACAGGTGATGCATTGGGGTGGGAAGGCGTGGGCGATGTAGGGGAGCATGTGGGTGGGTAGGGTGCAGCCCATCCTGAGGCGTCCGAGGACTATCTCCTGACGCCTTGTGGGGCGGTTGGAGGAAGCCCACTCGCCTAGGATGGGTTTTACTGTGGGAAGATGGAGGTTGTCCCAGTGACTTTGCCACAGGAGGTAAACTGATGATTTTGCAGCCGAGAGACATGACTGCAGATCGCGACGGAGGTTCCACGCTCCCTCGAGCTCTGCAGCGGACATAGCCAGCATGTCAGCCTGCTCATTCCCGTAAATACGCGAATGACCAGGCACCCAAAACAAAGAGAAAGACTTACGGCGTGAATTTAACTTATTAATGATGTTGCCTTGGATTTCATTGGCATCCGTGCGCCCTGACTCTATCGCCTGAAGGGCTGACATAGAGTCCGTGAAAATGACAATTACGTTTTGATTTGAATTTAGTGCATAATCTATGGCTTTATCAATTGCAAAAAGTTCTGAGGAAAAAACCGATGTATGGGAAGGTAGACGGAACCTGAGGGCACATTCACGCGACCAAACACTAGCACCCACACATTCATTCGACTTGGAGCCGTCAGTGTACAGGTGGAGCGTGGGAGGGAGGCTAGCGACGAGAGCCCGGAAGTGATATCCTATCTCCACCTCGGTCATGGCAGGCTTGTGCTTGGGTAGCCATTTTGTAATGGTGTTGGCTTTGGGCTCCCAAGGGGCTGTTGTTGGTAGCACAAGCTGGTCAACACCGTCAAGGTCCACTTCACACTTCTGGCATAAAGTGTGAAGGCGGACAGCTAGTGGACGGTGTCGACCAGTGTGGAGATGGTGGTGCTGCTTAATAACAGTAGCTGCCATGAGACCGAGTGGAGTCTTCCGGGCCGTTGACAGGCCGTATGCCAGTAATAGGCCGTCCCGTCGCATACTTAGTGGTGGTATATTGGCCTCAACCTCCAAACGCCCCACGCGTGTACACCGTAGGGCTCCAAGACACATTCGCAGACATGCATTCTGAAATACATCCAGCCTCCTCAGTGTTGCGTCCGACGCTGACCCATACACCGGTGAGCCATAGTCTAAGTGAGAACGAATTAAGGACTTGTACACCATTAATAAAGATTTTCTGTCTGCTCCCCAAGAAGTACCTGATAGGTATTTTAGGACATTGACTTTTTTATGGCAACGAACTAGTAAATTATTTATGTGTGTTTTCCAATTGAGTCTGCTGTCAAAAAGCAGACCCAAGAACTTAACTGAGTTTTGAAACGGTATCGGCTGACCTTGAAGAGAAATATGCAAAGCGGGAATTTTACGTTGAGTGAAAACTACACCGATACACTTTGGAACAGAAAACTTAAATCCCCACAGAGAGGCCCACTGTTGGACGGAGTCAAGAGCAATTTGAATCCGTCCAGCCGAGAACTGCGCATTTGGCGACGAATGCCATAACGCACAGTCGTCAGCATAGAGCGAGTATTTAAGATTTCTTGGGACAGGAGTTGATGACAGAATATCATTAATCATAACACAAAATAATGTAGGACTAAGAACACTACCCTGTGGCACCCCATTTGCCTGGACATAAATGTCCGAGAATACGTTACCGGGAAGCTTGACAGAGAAAGTTCTGTCCTGTAAGAAATTATCAACAAAAATGGGCAAGTTACCTCTTAAACCGTGAGCATGGAGTTTCATGAGGATACCGTGTCGCCATGTCATGTCGAAGGCTTTGTGAATGTCCAAGAACACTCCTATCATGAATTCTTTTTTGGCGAAAGCCTCTGAAATGCAATGCTCCAGGTGCATTAAATGGTCCATCGTGCTTCGGTATTTACGAAAACCCGATTGTTGACCATTTAACACACCTTTTGCTTCTAAAACAAAAAATAGCCTTTTGTTAATCATGCGTTCCATGACCTTACAGAGACAGCTCGTGAGCGCAATAGGGCGAAACGCACTGGGGTCCGTAAGGCGACCAGTCTTTTTGGGTATTGGGATAACGTGAGCAAAGTGCCAAGATTGGGGGAAGGTGTGAGTGGTCCAGATTCTATTATAAAGGGAGAGTAATTTAGAAAGTGAACTAGGGCCGAGATGTTGGAGCATGCTGTATGATATTTGATCTGGACCAGGACTGGAGCCTTTACAGGATTTCAGGGCAAGGAGGAGTTCATCCGGCGTAAACTCTGAGTTGTAATCAGTGTTTACGCCTCCTGTGGCAAAGTTTGGGACTGTTTGTTCTGCTGCCTCCTTCCGGGGAAGGAAGGCAGGGTGGAACGAGGCGGAGCTACTCGCCTGTTCAAATTGCCGGGCTAAGGTGTTGGCAATAGCTGGGGGGGTGTCTGTAACATCCCCGTTGGTGATGAGTGTGGTTATCGGAGTGGTTGTTTTTTTCCCGCTAAGGACATGGACTGTGTTCCACACCTGTCCTAGCGGGGTTGTACGGCTTACTGATGACGTGAACTCTCTGAAAGAGCCCCTCTTAGCTTGAAGGATGACTTTCCTTGCCTGAGCCCTTGCCTTTTTATAGGCTATGAAATTATCTTGACTGGGCTGCTGGCTGAAATACCTGTATCGCCTATTGCGCTCACGAAGTGCTTGTCGGCAATCCGTTGTCCACCATGGAACTCCATGCTTTGTGTGAATTGTAGAAGTTTTCGGAATACATGCCTCAGCGGCGTGTAAAATGGATTGTGTTGCGTTGCTAACCATTGTGTCAGTGTCCTCGTCAGATATATCCACATCGGCGATCACACGGAAGGTTGCCCAATCTGCTTTCTTAAAAAGGAGGGATAGTGGCAACGTCGCGTGCGTAAGAAATGCAGATTGGTAGGTGGTCACTTCCCTGTGCGTCGTCGCTGACCTCCCAAGAGAAGTCAGAGAACATATTTGGCGAGGCCAATGACAAGTCAATGGCAGTCGCGTTACCTGTCCGATCGTCTACACGAGTCGCACAACCATTGTTCAGAAGACAGAGGTTTGTCTGTAGGAGAATGTTAACAATCTGTTCCCCACGTACACTTGACCTCTCACTGCCCCATTGCTGATGATGGGCGTTAAAGTCGCCCAAAACCAGCTTGTTGCCTGGAAGCTGGCGAAATAACGACCTTAAGTCATCATCAGCAATAGGCGTATTGGGAGGTAAGTAGAGAGAACAGATAGCCAGATACGTGCCATTGAATTTCACTCTGCACGCGACTGCCTCCAGAGTGGTATCCAACGTCACTTCTGTGTGTGGTAGTGTTTTATGTGTGTATACGGCCACGCCGTGACCGTCGTGTCTTCTGTACGCATGGTAGTGTTTTAGTACTGAAGGATCAGGATGATCCTCCAGCATCGTCTCTTGTAGGCAAATAACGGACGGCCTGTGTAAGTTCACTAAAAGTGACAAATATGGAAGTTTATTCCGAATACTTCTACAGTTCCACTGTAAAACGTTGAACGTAATGGTTTAAGAGTTACGATGGGGGCGGGTGTATTTCTTAGTTTTTTTGCGCTCGGAGGCGCTAGCCGGGGACCTCTCTCGGCCCTTGCAAGAGGAGATCTGCATCGGTTCATCAATAGTTAACTCCCCGGAGCTGGTCGAGAGGGAGCGAGCGTGAGAGCCCCTCCTCGATGGCGCGGGAGCTGGGATGACATGAGAGGAGGAATTGCGTTCTAATTTTGTGTAATTATATTTAATGTTATCCTTGTTATTCTTTTCTGTCTTCTTAGCTGGAGTGGTAGAGACAGCAGAGGCATATTTGGTATTAGTGGAGGAGGAGGAGGAGGAGGAGGAGGAGGTAGAGGTGGTGGTGGAGGAGGAGGTGGAGGAGGAGGAGGGGGAGGAGGAAGAGGCAGATGTGGTTGTTTTCATGATAGTAGGTGTTGGAGGAGTAGATGAGGTATTCGTAGTAAGAGAAACAGCTTGGGCAGGTGCAGCCGGCAGAGGTTCAGTCTGAATCGAAACAGATTTCATCACTGGACGCATCTGTACGCTTGCCGCGTATGAAACGCCTGGAGAAGGCGCGACGTGCGCCTCCTTCACTCGCTTCCTCGCGTCAAAGTACGAGATGCCTTCGACTGCCTTAACGGTACAGACCTCTTTTTCCAGCTTCCAAGCAGGACAATCCCGCAAGAAAGTAGAGTGAGCTTCTGAACAGTTACGACACTTCTCTACCAATGACGAACACTGTTCCGACGAATGACCTTCGCAAGCACACTTACCACAAAAAGAGTGAACCGAACGACAAGCATTTCCGTGGTGACCATAGAGTTGACATTTAAAGCACCGAAGAGGGTTTGGAATATAGGGACGAACGGGAACCCGCTCGTATCCTACATCCACTCTATCAGGCAACTTGGCAACAGCAAAAGTTAGAGTAACTGAAGCAGTGTTCCTTCTCGGGCCGTCAACGAATTTAGTGATCTTACGAGCCCCAATGACGCCCTGATCATACATGTTATCAATGATTTCGTCTTCCGTCATATCCACAAAATCGCGATGGGAGGCAACCCCCCGACACGAGTTCATGGATACTGGGATCGAAGCTTCAATCTCAATATCATGCATGCGTTGTAGCTTCATTAGGGAACTGACTTGTTTTGTGTTGAATGTTTCAATTAATAAATCTCCGCTTGCAAGTTTTTTTTACATTGGCAACAGTACCAATGTTTACATCAATAACTTTTTTAATTATAAATGAATTTACAGTAGAAAGGCGGGTGTGGGTCTTTGATTTCAGTGTCACATATCTAGCTTGGTCATAGGAGATGGGCCGTGTGTTCGTTAGGGGTGGTCGGTCTGGACCCTCCCTCCCCCTGGAGGGGGGAGGGGGGGAGGCGGCCTCAGCCATGGGGTACACCCCCCTCCTGCAGGAGGGGAGCGGGACACAAGCGGGAGGACACCAGGGAGGAGTTTCCTAGAGTCAGATTGTCTTGCCAAACCACTCTAGGGGGGCCGATCGGTGTTAATTCAACCCAAAAGCACGCTCACTGAGGCGGACACTCCGTAGGTGAGAGAGGAAGGACAATCTGACCACCTGACAACAGACACTTACTGTTGTCACTAAGGTGAGGACAATGAGGTAAAAAACTCAGTACATGGGTAGAGGGACACCTATATTTATGTAGCTAATCCTAGACCTGAGGGGCCGTCAAAATACAAATAACACCCGAAGGTGAAAGACAATAGCGGCAGGACAACAAGTACACAGTACCGTGTCTGGGCTCAGTCTGTGACTTCCTCCTTTTTTTTTTTTTTTTTTTTTTTTTTTTTTTTTTTTTTTGCCATCAGCCATGGCATTGGCTATTAGGCCATATAAATTAAATTTTGAACTTTTTTTTTTTTTTTTTAATATTATTTTATTTTATTTATTTTTTATTTGTTTATCAATTTATTTATTATTTATTTATTTTTTTTTTTTCCCTTTAATTTATTTACATGTTTGTTTGTTTGTTTGTTTGTTTGTTTGATTTTTTTATTTTATTTATTTATTTTTTATTTTATCCATTTTATATTTGTACAAAAAAAAAATAAAAATAAAAATATATTCATACAATTCCAGTCACGCATCATGCATACACATTCATACTTGGGAGCCTGAACCTAAGGCAAAAACTAAAGTCATTAGTCAGGGAAAGTAGGGGACAAAAATGATACATACATATAATGGGGGAGGATACGTACGAATACGTATTTACAATAAATTTGGGGATAAGTGCATAACATCCACGCTAGACACATAATCATTCATTCAAAACATATTTATAATAAAAGAAAGTGCAGTATATACAAAGTGTCATCAATAAAAAAGAAAAACATTGAAATATACAAGTAAGTCATAACTCTTTGATTAAGTTGGTCTCGGCCAGGAAAATCATCAGGTTATCGACCACATCCGGATGCTGGTCACCCAGAAGGGTGGTCTGCGTCATCGGAAGGCGGCGGGCCTCACAGCAAGCTGCGAGGGACCGTCGCGCCTCCCGATAATGCACACAGTGAAGCAGGATGTGGTCGATAGAGAGGGTAGTGTGACAGGTGATGCATTGGGGTGGGAAGGCGTGGGCGATGTAGGGGAGCATGTGGGTGGGTAGGGTGCAGCCCATCCTGAGGCGTCCGAGGACTATCTCCTGACGCCTTGTGGGGCGGTTGGAGGAAGCCCACTCGCCTAGGATGGGTTTTACTGTGGGAAGATGGAGGTTGTCCCAGTGACTTTGCCACAGGAGGTAAACTGATGATTTTGCAGCCGAGAGACATGACTGCAGATCGCGACGGAGGTTCCACGCTCCCTCGAGCTCTGCAGCGGACATAGCCAGCATGTCAGCCTGCTCATTCCCGTAAATACGCGAATGACCAGGCACCCAAAACAAAGAGAAAGACTTACGGCGTGAATTTAACTTATTAATGATGTTGCCTTGGATTTCATTGGCATCCGTGCGCCCTGACTCTATCGCCTGAAGGGCTGACATAGAGTCCGTGAAAATGACAATTACGTTTTGATTTGAATTTAGTGCATAATCTATGGCTTTATCAATTGCAAAAAGTTCTGAGGAAAAAACCGATGTATGGGAAGGTAGACGGAACCTGAGGGCACATTCACGCGACCAAACACTAGCACCCACACATTCATTCGACTTGGAGCCGTCAGTGTACAGGTGGAGCGTGGGAGGGAGGCTAGCGACGAGAGCCCGGAAGTGATATCCTATCTCCACCTCGGTCATGGCAGGCTTGTGCTTGGGTAGCCATTTTGTAATGGTGTTGGCTTTGGGCTCCCAAGGGGCTGTTGTTGGTAGCACAAGCTGGTCAACACCGTCAAGGTCCACTTCACACTTCTGGCATAAAGTGTGAAGGCGGACAGCTAGTGGACGGTGTCGACCAGTGTGGAGATGGTGGTGCTGCTTAATAACAGTAGCTGCCATGAGACCGAGTGGAGTCTTCCGGGCCGTTGACAGGCCGTATGCCAGTAATAGGCCGTCCCGTCGCATACTTAGTGGTGGTATATTGGCCTCAACCTCCAAACGCCCCACGCGTGTACACCGTAGGGCTCCAAGACACATTCGCAGACATGCATTCTGAAATACATCCAGCCTCCTCAGTGTTGCGTCCGACGCTGACCCATACACCGGTGAGCCATAGTCTAAGTGAGAACGAATTAAGGACTTGTACACCATTAATAAAGATTTTCTGTCTGCTCCCCAAGAAGTACCTGATAGGTATTTTAGGACATTGACTTTTTTATGGCAACGAACTAGTAAATTATTTATGTGTGTTTTCCAATTGAGTCTGCTGTCAAAAAGCAGACCCAAGAACTTAACTGAGTTTTGAAACGGTATCGGCTGACCTTGAAGAGAAATATGCAAAGCGGGAATTTTACGTTGAGTGAAAACTACACCGATACACTTTGGAACAGAAAACTTAAATCCCCACAGAGAGGCCCACTGTTGGACGGAGTCAAGAGCAATTTGAATCCGTCCAGCCGAGAACTGCGCATTTGGCGACGAATGCCATAACGCACAGTCGTCAGCATAGAGCGAGTATTTAAGATTTCTTGGGACAGGAGTTGATGACAGAATATCATTAATCATAACACAAAATAATGTAGGACTAAGAACACTACCCTGTGGCACCCCATTTGCCTGGACATAAATGTCCGAGAATACGTTACCGGG
The DNA here is from genome assembly GCA_036785275.1 of Cancer borealis. NCBI lineage: Eukaryota > Metazoa > Arthropoda > Malacostraca > Decapoda > Cancridae > Cancer > Cancer borealis. Next base: position 28,080 of record JAXIVD010002057.1, read on the forward strand.
AAGCTTGACAGAGAAAGTTCTGTCCTGTAAGAAATTATCAACAAAAATGGGCAAGTTACCTCTTAAACCGTGAGCATGGAGTTTCATGAGGATACCGTGTCGCCATGTCATGTCGAAGGCTTTGTGAATGTCCAAGAACACTCCTATCATGAATTCTTTTTTGGCGAAAGCCTCTGAAATGCAATGCTCCAGGTGCATTAAATGGTCCATCGTGCTTCGGTATTTACGAAAACCCGATTGTTGACCATTTAACACACCTTTTGCTTCTAAAACAAAAAATAGCCTTTTGTTAATCATGCGTTCCATGACCTTACAGAGACAGCTCGTGAGCGCAATAGGGCGAAACGCACTGGGGTCCGTAAGGCGACCAGTCTTTTTGGGTATTGGGATAACGTGAGCAAAGTGCCAAGATTGGGGGAAGGTGTGAGTGGTCCAGATTCTATTATAAAGGGAGAGTAATTTAGAAAGTGAACTAGGGCCGAGATGTTGGAGCATGCTGTATGATATTTGATCTGGACCAGGACTGGAGCCTTTACAGGATTTCAGGGCAAGGAGGAGTTCATCCGGCGTAAACTCTGAGTTGTAATCAGTGTTTACGCCTCCTGTGGCAAAGTTTGGGACTGTTTGTTCTGCTGCCTCCTTCCGGGGAAGGAAGGCAGGGTGGAACGAGGCGGAGCTACTCGCCTGTTCAAATTGCCGGGCTAAGGTGTTGGCAATAGCTGGGGGGGTGTCTGTAACATCCCCGTTGGTGATGAGTGTGGTTATCGGAGTGGTTGTTTTTTTCCCGCTAAGGACATGGACTGTGTTCCACACCTGTCCTAGCGGGGTTGTACGGCTTACTGATGACGTGAACTCTCTGAAAGAGCCCCTCTTAGCTTGAAGGATGACTTTCCTTGCCTGAGCCCTTGCCTTTTTATAGGCTATGAAATTATCTTGACTGGGCTGCTGGCTGAAATACCTGTATCGCCTATTGCGCTCACGAAGTGCTTGTCGGCAATCCGTTGTCCACCATGGAACTCCATGCTTTGTGTGAATTGTAGAAGTTTTCGGAATACATGCCTCAGCGGCGTGTAAAATGGATTGTGTTGCGTTGCTAACCATTGTGTCAGTGTCCTCGTCAGATATATCCACATCGGCGATCACACGGAAGGTTGCCCAATCTGCTTTCTTAAAAAGGAGGGATAGTGGCAACGTCGCGTGCGTAAGAAATGCAGATTGGTAGGTGGTCACTTCCCTGTGCGTCGTCGCTGACCTCCCAAGAGAAGTCAGAGAACATATTTGGCGAGGCCAATGACAAGTCAATGGCAGTCGCGTTACCTGTCCGATCGTCTACACGAGTCGCACAACCATTGTTCAGAAGACAGAGGTTTGTCTGTAGGAGAATGTTAACAATCTGTTCCCCACGTACACTTGACCTCTCACTGCCCCATTGCTGATGATGGGCGTTAAAGTCGCCCAAAACCAGCTTGTTGCCTGGAAGCTGGCGAAATAACGACCTTAAGTCATCATCAGCAATAGGCGTATTGGGAGGTAAGTAGAGAGAACAGATAGCCAGATACGTGCCATTGAATTTCACTCTGCACGCGACTGCCTCCAGAGTGGTATCCAACGTCACTTCTGTGTGTGGTAGTGTTTTATGTGTGTATACGGCCACGCCGTGACCGTCGTGTCTTCTGTACGCATGGTAGTGTTTTAGTACTGAAGGATCAGGATGATCCTCCAGCATCGTCTCTTGTAGGCAAATAACGGACGGCCTGTGTAAGTTCACTAAAAGTGACAAATATGGAAGTTTATTCCGAATACTTCTACAGTTCCACTGTAAAACGTTGAACGTAATGGTTTAAGAGTTACGATGGGGGCGGGTGTATTTCTTAGTTTTTTTGCGCTCGGAGGCGCTAGCCGGGGACCTCTCTCGGCCCTTGCAAGAGGAGATCTGCATCGGTTCATCAATAGTTAACTCCCCGGAGCTGGTCGAGAGGGAGCGAGCGTGAGAGCCCCTCCTCGATGGCGCGGGAGCTGGGATGACATGAGAGGAGGAATTGCGTTCTAATTTTGTGTAATTATATTTAATGTTATCCTTGTTATTCTTTTCTGTCTTCTTAGCTGGAGTGGTAGAGACAGCAGAGGCATATTTGGTATTAGTGGAGGAGGAGGAGGAGGAGGAGGAGGAGGTAGAGGTGGTGGTGGAGGAGGAGGTGGAGGAGGAGGAGGGGGAGGAGGAAGAGGCAGATGTGGTTGTTTTCATGATAGTAGGTGTTGGAGGAGTAGATGAGGTATTCGTAGTAAGAGAAACAGCTTGGGCAGGTGCAGCCGGCAGAGGTTCAGTCTGAATCGAAACAGATTTCATCACTGGACGCATCTGTACGCTTGCCGCGTATGAAACGCCTGGAGAAGGCGCGACGTGCGCCTCCTTCACTCGCTTCCTCGCGTCAAAGTACGAGATGCCTTCGACTGCCTTAACGGTACAGACCTCTTTTTCCAGCTTCCAAGCAGGACAATCCCGCAAGAAAGTAGAGTGAGCTTCTGAACAGTTACGACACTTCTCTACCAATGACGAACACTGTTCCGACGAATGACCTTCGCAAGCACACTTACCACAAAAAGAGTGAACCGAACGACAAGCATTTCCGTGGTGACCATAGAGTTGACATTTAAAGCACCGAAGAGGGTTTGGAATATAGGGACGAACGGGAACCCGCTCGTATCCTACATCCACTCTATCAGGCAACTTGGCAACAGCAAAAGTTAGAGTAACTGAAGCAGTGTTCCTTCTCGGGCCGTCAACGAATTTAGTGATCTTACGAGCCCCAATGACGCCCTGATCATACATGTTATCAATGATTTCGTCTTCCGTCATATCCACAAAATCGCGATGGGAGGCAACCCCCCGACACGAGTTCATGGATACTGGGATCGAAGCTTCAATCTCAATATCATGCATGCGTTGTAGCTTCATTAGGGAACTGACTTGTTTTGTGTTGAATGTTTCAATTAATAAATCTCCGCTTGCAAGTTTTTTTTACATTGGCAACAGTACCAATGTTTACATCAATAACTTTTTTAATTATAAATGAATTTACAGTAGAAAGGCGGGTGTGGGTCTTTGATTTCAGTGTCACATATCTAGCTTGGTCATAGGAGATGGGCCGTGTGTTCGTTAGGGGTGGTCGGTCTGGACCCTCCCTCCCCCTGGAGGGGGGAGGGGGGGAGGCGGCCTCAGCCATGGGGTACACCCCCCTCCTGCAGGAGGGGAGCGGGACACAAGCGGGAGGACACCAGGGAGGAGTTTCCTAGAGTCAGATTGTCTTGCCAAACCACTCTAGGGGGGCCGATCGGTGTTAATTCAACCCAAAAGCACGCTCACTGAGGCGGACACTCCGTAGGTGAGAGAGGAAGGACAATCTGACCACCTGACAACAGACACTTACTGTTGTCACTAAGGTGAGGACAATGAGGTAAAAAACTCAGTACATGGGTAGAGAGACACCTATATTTATGTAGCTAATCCTAGACCTGAGGGGCCGTCAAAATACAAATAACACCCGAAGGTGAAAGACAATAGCGGCAGGACAACAAGTACACAGTACCGTGTCTGGGCTCAGTCTGTGACTTCCTCCTTTTTTTTTTTTTTTTTTTTTTTTTTTTTTTTTTTTTTGCCATCAGCCATGGCATTGGCTATTAGGCCATATAAATTAAATTTTGAACTTTTTTTTTTTTTTTTTAATATTATTTTATTTTATTTATTTTTTATTTGTTTATCAATTTATTTATTATTTTTTTTTTTTTTTTTTTTCCCTTTAATTTATTTACATGTTTGTTTGTTTGTTTGTTTGTTTGTTTGATTTTTTTATTTTATTTATTTATTTTTTATTTTATCCATTTTATATTTGTACAAAAAAAAAATAAAAATAAAAATATATTCATACAATTCCAGTCACGCATCATGCATACACATTCATACTTGGGAGCCTGAACCTAAGGCAAAAACTAAAGTCATTAGTCAGGGAAAGTAGGGGACAAAAATGATACATACATATAATGGGGGAGGATACGTACGAATACGTATTTACAATAAATTTGGGGATAAGTGCATAACATCCACGCTAGACACATAATCATTCATTCAAAACATATTTATAATAAAAGAAAGTGCAGTATATACAAAGTGTCATCAATAAAAAAGAAAAACATTGAAATATACAAGTAAGTCATAACTCTTTGATTAAGTTGGTCTCGGCCAGGAAAATCATCAGGTTATCGACCACATCCGGATGCTGGTCACCCAGAAGGGTGGTCTGCGTCATCGGAAGGCGGCGGGCCTCACAGCAAGCTGCGAGGGACCGTCGCGCCTCCCGATAATGCACACAGTGAAGCAGGATGTGGTCGATAGAGAGGGTAGTGTGACAGGTGATGCATTGGGGTGGGAAGGCGTGGGCGATGTAGGGGAGCATGTGGGTGGGTAGGGTGCAGCCCATCCTGAGGCGTCCGAGGACTATCTCCTGACGCCTTGTGGGGCGGTTGGAGGAAGCCCACTCGCCTAGGATGGGTTTTACTGTGGGAAGATGGAGGTTGTCCCAGTGACTTTGCCACAGGAGGTAAACTGATGATTTTGCAGCCGAGAGACATGACTGCAGATCGCGACGGAGGTTCCACGCTCCCTCGAGCTCTGCAGCGGACATAGCCAGCATGTCAGCCTGCTCATTCCCGTAAATACGCGAATGACCAGGCACCCAAAACAAAGAGAAAGACTTACGGCGTGAATTTAACTTATTAATGATGTTGCCTTGGATTTCATTGGCATCCGTGCGCCCTGACTCTATCGCCTGAAGGGCTGACATAGAGTCCGTGAAAATGACAATTACGTTTTGATTTGAATTTAGTGCATAATCTATGGCTTTATCAATTGCAAAAAGTTCTGAGGAAAAAACCGATGTATGGGAAGGTAGACGGAACCTGAGGGCACATTCACGCGACCAAACACTAGCACCCACACATTCATTCGACTTGGAGCCGTCAGTGTACAGGTGGAGCGTGGGAGGGAGGCTAGCGACGAGAGCCCGGAAGTGATATCCTATCTCCACCTCGGTCATGGCAGGCTTGTGCTTGGGTAGCCATTTTGTAATGGTGTTGGCTTTGGGCTCCCAAGGGGCTGTTGTTGGTAGCACAAGCTGGTCAACACCGTCAAGGTCCACTTCACACTTCTGGCATAAAGTGTGAAGGCGGACAGCTAGTGGACGGTGTCGACCAGTGTGGAGATGGTGGTGCTGCTTAATAACAGTAGCTGCCATGAGACCGAGTGGAGTCTTCCGGGCCGTTGACAGGCCGTATGCCAGTAATAGGCCGTCCCGTCGCATACTTAGTGGTGGTATATTGGCCTCAACCTCCAAACGCCCCACGCGTGTACACCGTAGGGCTCCAAGACACATTCGCAGACATGCATTCTGAAATACATCCAGCCTCCTCAGTGTTGCGTCCGACGCTGACCCATACACCGGTGAGCCATAGTCTAAGTGAGAACGAATTAAGGACTTGTACACCATTAATAAAGATTTTCTGTCTGCTCCCCAAGAAGTACCTGATAGGTATTTTAGGACATTGACTTTTTTATGGCAACGAACTAGTAAATTATTTATGTGTGTTTTCCAATTGAGTCTGCTGTCAAAAAGCAGACCCAAGAACTTAACTGAGTTTTGAAACGGTATCGGCTGACCTTGAAGAGAAATATGCAAAGCGGGAATTTTACGTTGAGTGAAAACTACACCGATACACTTTGGAACAGAAAACTTAAATCCCCACAGAGAGGCCCACTGTTGGACGGAGTCAAGAGCAATTTGAATCCGTCCAGCCGAGAACTGCGCATTTGGCGACGAATGCCATAACGCACAGTCGTCAGCATAGAGCGAGTATTTAAGATTTCTTGGGACAGGAGTTGATGACAGAATATCATTAATCATAACACAAAATAATGTAGGACTAAGAACACTACCCTGTGGCACCCCATTTGCCTGGACATAAATGTCCGAGAATACGTTACCGGGAAGCTTGACAGAGAAAGTTCTGTCCTGTAAGAAATTATCAACAAAAATGGGCAAGTTACCTCTTAAACCGTGAGCATGGAGTTTCATGAGGATACCGTGTCGCCATGTCATGTCGAAGGCTTTGTGAATGTCCAAGAACACTCCTATCATGAATTCTTTTTTGGCGAAAGCCTCTGAAATGCAATGCTCCAGGTGCATTAAATGGTCCATCGTGCTTCGGTATTTACGAAAACCCGATTGTTGACCATTTAACACACCTTTTGCTTCTAAAACAAAAAATAGCCTTTTGTTAATCATGCGTTCCATGACCTTACAGAGACAGCTCGTGAGCGCAATAGGGCGAAACGCACTGGGGTCCGTAAGGCGACCAGTCTTTTTGGGTATTGGGATAACGTGAGCAAAGTGCCAAGATTGGGGGAAGGTGTGAGTGGTCCAGATTCTATTATAAAGGGAGAGTAATTTAGAAAGTGAACTAGGGCCGAGATGTTGGAGCATGCTGTATGATATTTGATCTGGACCAGGACTGGAGCCTTTACAGGATTTCAGGGCAAGGAGGAGTTCATCCGGCGTAAACTCTGAGTTGTAATCAGTGTTTACGCCTCCTGTGGCAAAGTTTGGGACTGTTTGTTCTGCTGCCTCCTTCCGGGGAAGGAAGGCAGGGTGGAACGAGGCGGAGCTACTCGCCTGTTCAAATTGCCGGGCTAAGGTGTTGGCAATAGCTGGGGGGGTGTCTGTAACATCCCCGTTGGTGATGAGTGTGGTTATCGGAGTGGTTGTTTTTTTCCCGCTAAGGACATGGACTGTGTTCCACACCTGTCCTAGCGGGGTTGTACGGCTTACTGATGACGTGAACTCTCTGAAAGAGCCCCTCTTAGCTTGAAGGATGACTTTCCTTGCCTGAGCCCTTGCCTTTTTATAGGCTATGAAATTATCTTGACTGGGCTGCTGGCTGAAATACCTGTATCGCCTATTGCGCTCACGAAGTGCTTGTCGGCAATCCGTTGTCCACCATGGAACTCCATGCTTTGTGTGAATTGTAGAAGTTTTCGGAATACATGCCTCAGCGGCGTGTAAAATGGATTGTGTTGCGTTGCTAACCATTGTGTCAGTGTCCTCGTCAGATATATCCACATCGGCGATCACACGGAAGGTTGCCCAATCTGCTTTCTTAAAAAGGAGGGATAGTGGCAACGTCGCGTGCGTAAGAAATGCAGATTGGTAGGTGGTCACTTCCCTGTGCGTCGTCGCTGACCTCCCAAGAGAAGTCAGAGAACATATTTGGCGAGGCCAATGACAAGTCAATGGCAGTCGCGTTACCTGTCCGATCGTCTACACGAGTCGCACAACCATTGTTCAGAAGACAGAGGTTTGTCTGTAGGAGAATGTTAACAATCTGTTCCCCACGTACACTTGACCTCTCACTGCCCCATTGCTGATGATGGGCGTTAAAGTCGCCCAAAACCAGCTTGTTGCCTGGAAGCTGGCGAAATAACGACCTTAAGTCATCATCAGCAATAGGCGTATTGGGAGGTAAGTAGAGAGAACAGATAGCCAGATACGTGCCATTGAATTTCACTCTGCACGCGACTGCCTCCAGAGTGGTATCCAACGTCACTTCTGTGTGTGGTAGTGTTTTATGTGTGTATACGGCCACGCCGTGACCGTCGTGTCTTCTGTACGCATGGTAGTGTTTTAGTACTGAAGGATCAGGATGATCCTCCAGCATCGTCTCTTGTAGGCAAATAACGGACGGCCTGTGTAAGTTCACTAAAAGTGACAAATATGGAAGTTTATTCCGAATACTTCTACAGTTCCACTGTAAAACGTTGAACGTAATGGTTTAAGAGTTACGATGGGGGCGGGTGTATTTCTTAGTTTTTTTGCGCTCGGAGGCGCTAGCCGGGGACCTCTCTCGGCCCTTGCAAGAGGAGATCTGCATCGGTTCATCAATAGTTAACTCCCCGGAGCTGGTCGAGAGGGAGCGAGCGTGAGAGCCCCTCCTCGATGGCGCGGGAGCTGGGATGACATGAGAGGAGGAATTGCGTTCTAATTTTGTGTAATTATATTTAATGTTATCCTTGTTATTCTTTTCTGTCTTCTTAGCTGGAGTGGTAGAGACAGCAGAGGCATATTTGGTATTAGTGGAGGAGGAGGAGGAGGAGGAGGAGGAGGTAGAGGTGGTGGTGGAGGAGGAGGTGGAGGAGGAGGAGGGGGAGGAGGAAGAGGCAGATGTGGTTGTTTTCATGATAGTAGGTGTTGGAGGAGTAGATGAGGTATTCGTAGTAAGAGAAACAGCTTGGGCAGGTGCAGCCGGCAGAGGTTCAGTCTGAATCGAAACAGATTTCATCACTGGACGCATCTGTACGCTTGCCGCGTATGAAACGCCTGGAGAAGGCGCGACGTGCGCCTCCTTCACTCGCTTCCTCGCGTCAAAGTACGAGATGCCTTCGACTGCCTTAACGGTACAGACCTCTTTTTCCAGCTTCCAAGCAGGACAATCCCGCAAGAAAGTAGAGTGAGCTTCTGAACAGTTACGACACTTCTCTACCAATGACGAACACTGTTCCGACGAATGACCTTCGCAAGCACACTTACCACAAAAAGAGTGAACCGAACGACAAGCATTTCCGTGGTGACCATAGAGTTGACATTTAAAGCACCGAAGAGGGTTTGGAATATAGGGACGAACGGGAACCCGCTCGTATCCTACATCCACTCTATCAGGCAACTTGGCAACAGCAAAAGTTAGAGTAACTGAAGCAGTGTTCCTTCTCGGGCCGTCAACGAATTTAGTGATCTTACGAGCCCCAATGACGCCCTGATCATACATGTTATCAATGATTTCGTCTTCCGTCATATCCACAAAATCGCGATGGGAGGCAACCCCCCGACACGAGTTCATGGATACTGGGATCGAAGCTTCAATCTCAATATCATGCATGCGTTGTAGCTTCATTAGGGAACTGACTTGTTTTGTGTTGAATGTTTCAATTAATAAATCTCCGCTTGCAAGTTTTTTTTACATTGGCAACAGTACCAATGTTTACATCAATAACTTTTTTAATTATAAATGAATTTACAGTAGAAAGGCGGGTGTGGGTCTTTGATTTCAGTGTCACATATCTAGCTTGGTCATAGGAGATGGGCCGTGTGTTCGTTAGGGGTGGTCGGTCTGGACCCTCCCTCCCCCTGGAGGGGGGAGGGGGGGAGGCGGCCTCAGCCATGGGGTACACCCCCCTCCTGCAGGAGGGGAGCGGGACACAAGCGGGAGGACACCAGGGAGGAGTTTCCTAGAGTCAGATTGTCTTGCCAAACCACTCTAGGGGGGCCGATCGGTGTTAATTCAACCCAAAAGCACGCTCACTGAGGCGGACACTCCGTAG
>JAXIVD010002057.1:42500-60000 GCA_036785275.1 Cancer borealis
TTCTTAGACTTAGAAAAGGCATATGACAGGGTAGATAGGAGCAAGTTATTGACATTACTGACACAGAGGGATAGACAGGTAGGTAGTGCAGGTGATTAGAAAGCTGTATGAGGATAACGAGGTGAGGTTTACGTTATGTGATATTGGCACTGGATGGCTTAGAAACAATGTAGGAGTACGTCAGGGATGTGTGATCTCCCCAACATTATTTAATTTATACATAGAGGAGTTGATAGTGAGGATTAGGATGACAAGGAAGGGAGCCAGAGTTGGGGATAGGAGATTAGGTTGCCTAACTTATGCTGATGATATAGTATTAATGGCAGAGAGCAAGGTGGACATGGAAGAGCTGTTGCAGGTAGCCAATATATATGAGCGGGAGTGGAATGTTAGGTACAGTGATAGGAAATGTAAGGTGATGGAGTTTAATAGCCAGGAGGAGGGACAGTGGATGTTAGGAAACAACATTCTGGAGGTGGTGAATAGGTAGACTTGCCTAGGGTTAGAAGTAAGTAAAGAAGGAATAGGAGGAGAGAAACAGATGAAGATTAATGAGGGGAAGGCCAGGAAGATGACAGGAATGATAATTAATGCAGGTGGTAGATCAATTAACAAATATGAAGTAGGAAGGAGTCTATGGAAGGGGATGGCTGTGCCGTACTGTTTATATGGGTCTGAGATTACCTATTACCGGGAGGGAGACATAGCAAAGCTGGAGAGGAGTCAGAACAGAATAGGTAGGTGAGGGTTGGGTGCTCCACGCAGTACAGCAATAGAAGCCATTAGAGGAGAGATGGGCTGGAGTACCTTCAGGGAGAGGATAGTTAAAGGGAAATTAAACTTCGTAAAGATGATGGAAGGACTTGATGAGGATAGGTGGGTAAAGCAGGTACTGAGGAAAAATAATGGCAGGTCATCATGGAAGAAAGAAACGAATAGATGGAAAAGAAGGGAGAATCTGGAAGAGGACTGGCATAGGATGAAGTCCAGAGAGGTAAAGAAAAGGATAGAAGAGGGTGGATTAGCTAGATGGCAGGCAGGGATGGAAGTTAAGTCCACACTGAAATGGTATAGAAGTAAGGAGAGGCCTGAGGCACTCAAATGGCATGTAGGAGATTGGGGCAGCAGGCTACTAGTAAAGGCTAGGACAGGCACACTTGAGGTGAATGCGAGGAACAGGGATGGGTTGGATCAGGATTGTAACAGCTGCAGAGGAGACAGGGAGACCATAGGACACTTCTTAGTAGAGTGTGGCAGGTACGATGAGGAAAGAGAAAAGCTGATAGGATCCATAATGGCAGTGTTAGGAAGAAAGGAGTGGTGTAGAAGACTGGAGGAGGAGGACGGAGGAATCCTTACAGTGCTGGGCCTGTACAGGGGAGAGAAGGAGGGAGAGAGAGAGAAAATCATAAGAGCGGCTAAGGAGTTCCTGACACAGGCGTGGGGAAAACGGACATAATAGATACCTGGAGCAGAACAGTGAAGGAAAAGAGGACCTACGAAGCGATAAAAAGCGAAAGAGGTCACAAGAAGAAGAAGAAGTGTCAACAAAGACACGCGTTCACCTCACCAAGCTGTGTCTTCAATTAGCACAGCTATAACTCCCCAGGAGCTTTCATCAGCTTTACAAGCACTGTCTGCTGGGAAGGCAACGGGGCCGGACAATGTCCCGAATGAGTTTCTTCGCCGTCTCCCAGATCCTCTGATCTTCCTCCTGAACGTGTTCAACGCCAGCTGGCAGTCTGGCACGTTCCCTTCTGTGTGGCGTCATGCCACCACAATTCCTATTCTCAAACCTGGCAAGGACCCGTCGGAGGCTTCCTCCTACAGGCCCATCAGTCTACTCTCTAACTTCAGTAAGGTATTAGAACACATAGTGCATGACAGACTAACATGGTGGTTGGAACACAAACACCTTCTTCCCCCTAACATGTTTGGCTTCCGTCCTCACCGGGGCACCCTGGATGCCCTGCTCCAGCTAGAGCACCACATTCAGGAAGGATTTAACCACAAGCAATTCACTCTGGTAGCTTTTCTTGATCTCAAAGGAGCTTTTGACTCCTCTTCACATAATGCCATTATTGAAAAACTTTCCCGCCTGGGACTCAATGGTTCCCCACTCAATTGGGTTCAGTCCTTCCTGTCTTCCAGGTCCTTCTCTCTGGTGATAGGTAACTCCTACTCTAGGTCTTACCCAGTCACCAGAGGTGTCCCACAGGGTTCTCCTCTCAGTCCTCTCCTTTTCAACGTCTTACTTTCAGACTTTCCCTCTTCTCCATGCACACATGCACTCTTATATGCTGATGAAATTTCCCTCCTTTGCTCTGCTTCCACTATCCAGGAGGCTCAACTTAACCTTCAACGTGGGCTTGATGCCATAGACTCTTGGACATCACGTTGGGGCCTAACGGTGAGTGCCCAGAAGTCTAGCCTTCTGTGCTTCACCAGAAGGCGAATACCCAACATACCTGTGGTCACCATCAAAGGTTCACCCATTCCCTTCAAAACCCAACATAAGTTTCTAGGTATAGTAGTGGACGGCCCCCGTCTAACCTGGAGCCGTCACATACACTACCTGGTGACCTCATGTCTTAAAAGACTAAACTTAATGAAGTCCCTGGCAGGGGTCAAGTGGGGTGCGGACAGGCATACCCTCCTTCGTTTCTATTGTGCCTATATCCGGAGTCGCTTAGACTACGGATGTGAGGTTTATGGGGCGGCCTCACCTTCACTTCTCCATAAACTGGATGTCATTCTAAACACAGCCATGCGTATAGCCCTGGGAGCTTACAGGTCCTCCCCAGTCACAGCCCTTCAGGCAGAATCCTCCCTATCCTCACTGTCACACCGACGCTCCACCCTCCTTGTCCGCACCTACACCAAACTTGCATCCTCACCTAGCTGCCACGCCCTCCACTCCCTCCTCCTCCGACAGAGTAGGGCACCACTTCTTGGCCCCCTACCATATCAAGCCCACACACCATTTGTAGAAAGAGCCCTCTCCTTCTTTGCCTCCCTCCGGGTGACCCCCCCCCCTCCTTTCTCACTCTCGAGAAGACTTCCCCTTTGGGCCCTTGGTTTCCCCTCTCCTCCTTAATATCCTTGACACTGCACACAGACACACAATGGTCAAAGGCACACTGTCCGGTGCAGGGCAGGATAATTTTCAACAACCTCCTGCACACTCACTACCACAACTTCCTCCACATATACACTGACGGCTCCCGCCTCCCAACACCTCCCTCTGTTGGAGCTGCTATGTATGTCCCAGTACGTAACACTGCCACTGCCTGGAGGCTTTCGGCCTCTGCCTCCATTCTGACGGCAGAACTCTTTGCCATCAGAGAGGGCCTCAGGTTTGCCACCACACTCACCTCCCCTTGCTCAGTCACTCTCTTCTCAGACTCCCTCTCAGCCCTCCAACTCATCCGGCGCTACCGCCCCAAAACACACCACTCCTTCTGCTTCACCATTCACCACTTTCTTCTCCAACTGTCCTCTTCTGGCTTCTCCATCCACCTTCAGTGGGTCCCCTCACACGTCGGCATCATGGGTAATACAGTGGCCTGTAGACTACACTGGGACACAGACCTGACTAACGCCCTACAGTACACCTCACTTGGACACATTAGACAAGACACACGACACCACTGGTGGACCTACTCCCTCTACACTGCCGTCACCAGACTCAGAATTGGACACAGCCGCCTAAACTCCCACCTACACAAGCTGGGCATGACAGATGATCCCCACTGCCCTTGGTGCCCTACACAACCAGACACCCCAGAACACCTCCTACTTCACTGTCCTCGTCACCACTCCCACCGCATGGCACTCCTTCACTCACTGTCGTCTCTCCACATCCGCAGACCAACAATAACAGACATCTTAGGTGGCTCTCAAGATCCTGGCCTGGCCTTCAAAGTACTCAAACACACCAGGACCTTCCTCCAAAGGACAGGTCAACTCAACAGGATCTGATCCACTCATTCATCTGCAACCTGCACTTTTGGGGCACTAGAGGCTGTGGCACCACAGCCTGCACGGCCCCATCAAATTCCCAAGAAGAAAAGAAGCTGTGTCTTCACCACTCCTAAGTTGTGTTCACCTTCCTCACCATGCCCGGCGTCAACGACTGGACCATAGACCCTCTCAAGGTGGTGGAGAGGATATTTGGTGAGTTGTAATGATAACAGTTGGATAGGAAAGTTATTGTATCATTATGGAGAGGAACTCACTCACCAGGGTGACTCACCTGGTTGGCTACCCCCATGGCTCAAATACAGACATTAAAAGGATTGGCAGGGTATAAGGGTATAGTACCATATGCAGAATCTAGTGTAAGGCTATTGATAAATGTTAATAGGAGTTGAGCTGTTCTGGGTTAACATTCAGAAAAAAGTATATCAGGATTGATCAGAGGCACGAGACACAAAAAAACTCTTAAGCTGGGAATTGATATAGAAGAGGACCTAAGGATGAATGGAGAGATGATTTAAAGGAGTCAACTGAACCTGCTGTCACCATAGTGTCTGGTAAGGAATTTCACAGTCTTATATTTCTCACTGTAAAAAATCTACGCCTAGCCTCCAGAGAGCAGTGAGGAGGAAGGATCTGAAAGCTGTGTCCCCTGGTGCCAGCCTGAGGGGCAAGGGTAAAAATGTCAGTGGGACAGACACTGCTCTGGTTGTGAAAGATCTTCCAATATTTGATCAGGTCAGCAACAAACGCGCGTGTGTCATTTCTTTATATTGAATCTGTCAGACTTTACTTTTTATATGTTTTAAAATAAATAGAGTAAGTAAGTAAGTGGTGTTTGTATTATAGAAGATAGAGAGAGAGTAGTATAGCAGTAAAATACATGTAATTTATTTCGTGAAAACACATTAATTCCCTTCCTCTTTTCTTCCTCCATTCTTGTATTCCCTTCGTTTATTCACCTTCCCTGCCTCCTTCCTTCCGTGCAGAGGAGTGTGGTGCTGACGGGCCGTGGAGAGAGAAGATCAAAGAACATTTTCAACATGAGATGAAGCAGCCCGCAGTACTGGAAAAGGTGTGTGTTTGTTTGTTTGAAAGGGTTTGTGTTTTGTTTGTTTTAAAGGGTGTGTGTTTGTGTTTGTTTGTTTTTTATAGTCTGTGTTTTATTTGTTAAAAAGTTATATTTATAGGTTTGATAATTGTCTTAATTACTCCCAATGTTTACGAGAAATAACATGTGACAAAAAGTATTTCTGACCAACACAAATTTATTCTTCTTAACCAAAACTTATCTTCACCTAACCTAATCTAACCTAACCTAACCTAACCTAACCTAACCTTATCTTAATTTAACCTTATCTTACATTACTAAACCTTACCTTACCTTACCTTACCATACTTTACCTTACCTTACCTTACCTTACCTTACCTTACCTTACCTTACCTAATCTAACCTTACCTAACCTAACCTTCCTCCCACCAGCTGCCATGGCTTAATGAGAGTCCGCTGCACCACCTGCGGTCCGGCCAGCTGGTTCGGTTTCGCGGGATGGTTCAGGATATGCTAGGGAAGGAGTTCTTTTCGGATGTGTATGAAGTGGTGCCTGAAAGAGGGGGTGCCGGGGGTGCCAAGCTAGTGCCAGGCCGGTACAAGGACGTGGTGCAGTGTGGGGTGAGTGTGTGTGTGTGTGTATTTACCTAGTTGTGGTTTACGGGAGGGGAGTAATCTCATATTGTCCCGTATTTATATCTTACTTTATCCAACTTGGCTTTAAAGCTGTGTACACTGGTGGCGTTTACAATATCTCCACTTAATTCATTCCAGGTGTTGACCACTCTGTGCGGAAAACTGTACTTCTTGATGTCCCTGATACAACGCTCCTTCTTCAGCCTCTTTCCATGTCCCCTTGTACTTCTGGCCTCCAGATTTAACAACTCTCCATCAATTCTATCCAGGTTGTTCACCATTTTATAAACTCCTATCAAGTCCCCTCTCTCTCTCCTACTCTCAAGCGTAGGAAGTTCCAGTTTCCTCAATCTTTCTTCATATGTGAACTCTCTCAATTCCGGTACCATCTTGGTGGCTGCCCTTTGCACCCTCTCCAATTTTCTAATATTTTTCTTTGTGTGATGGGACCATACAATCGCCGCATACTCCAATCTCGGTCTAATCATAGCAGTAATCAGTTTTCTCATCATATCGGCATCCAAGTACGAAAAAGCCATTTTGATTCTCCTTAGCAGACTACTCACTTCTCCCGTAATTTTATCTATATGCCTATCCGGGATTAAACTCCGCGTAATAGTCACCCCCAAATCCACCTCCTCCTTCGACTTTTTCAAACTAACATTTTTCATTTTGTAATTATAGTTCACTCTCCTTTTGCTTTTGCCAAATTTCATGACTTTGCACTTACTTAAATTGAATTCCATTTGCCACTTTTCACTCCATCTACCAATCTTATCAAGGTCCTCTTGCAATTTCTCACAATCTCTCACATTCTGCACTTTCCTCACCAATTTGGCGTCATCGGCAAACAAGTTGATATGACTGTCGACTCCTTCAACCATGTCATTTACATATATATATACCAAACATGATCGGTCCCAGCACTGACCCTTGGGGTACTCCACTAGTAACTTTCAACCAGGAAGAATTATTATTCCTTATTACCGTTCTCATTTCCCTCTCATGAAGATAATCCTTCATCCATTCCAACAATCGTCCTCCAATTCCTCCATACCTCCCTATCTTCCATAACAGTCTCTTATGTGGTACCTTGTCAAAGGCCTTCTTCAAATCCAGGTAGACCCCATCCATCCAACCATCTCTCTCTTGTACAACATCTATGACTCTTGAATAAAAAGACAACAAATTTGAGGAACATGACCTCCCTCTCCTGAATCCGAACTGGCATGTTGTCAACACATCATTTCTCTCCAGATATTCCATCCAAGTATTCTTAATAATCTTCTCACATATTTTTCCTACTACACTCGTCAAGGACACTAGTCTATAATTCAGTGGATCCTCTCGACTTCCACCCTTGTAAATTGGTACAATATTTGCTCTTTTCCAATCCTTTGGCACTTTTCCCTTCATCAACCACAACCTCACCAGGCTATAAACTTTATCCACCAACTGATTTCTACATTCTTTCAGAATCCAATTTGAAATTCCATCTGGACCAGCCGCCTTATTTACATCCAAATTTTCCATCAATTTCATAACTTCCTCCTGACTTACTTCTATTCCTCTCAACTGGTTTCCGGTCAACTCCTCATCTGCCAAGTCAAAGTCGTCCTCTTCGGTAAATACTATTTGAAACCTTTCATTCATCACCTCCGCCATTTCTTGTACCTCGTCATATTTTCTTCCATCAACCTTCAATCCAGTTATACCTTCACTTTTCTTCATTTTTCCGTTAATATGTCTATAAAATAATCTTGAGTCACTCCTACATTTTTCCATAATGTCCTTCTCATAATTTTGTTTTTCTGTCCTCAAAATCCTTACACATTCATTTCTAGCTTCCACATAACGTCTCCATGCAGTTTCCGTCTCTATTTTCCTCCATTTATTCCATTCACTCACCTTGCACTTTCTAGCCCTGTCACACTTAACATTGTACCATTCTTTACCCTTTTTCAAATTTATTCTCCCTCTTGGAACATACCTGTCCACTGCAATATTGTATATCTTGACAAACTCATCCCATTTCACCTGTACATTATCTGCTTCCTCAAAACAACTCCAATTTACACTTTCAAAGTATTTCCTCATTTCTACGAAGTTTGCTTTGTAATATCTATATCTTTCCATTTTGTACTCCTCATTTGTCCTTAAAGATTCTATACTGAGACCTATTTAAATTAGCACATGATAACTTTGCCTACAGGGCATTCATAATTTATTGTTCCTATAGCTTCTGCATCACTGGTAAACAGAAAATCCAATCTTGATGCCTTTTCTCCTTCCCTGAATCTCGTTTCGCAGTCAATCCATTGAATCGTGTGTGTGTGTGTGTGTGTGTGTGTGTGTGTGTGTGTGTGTGTGTGTGTGTGTGTGTGTGTGTGTGTCTGTGTGTATGTGTGATGCTTCCAATTTAATCTCAAATAGGCCTACTGAATGTACCTTTTTTTGTTATGTTTAGTCTGCCCTTAGATCCTGTATTCCCAAGGGGATACTGCATTATATAAATGTTTTTACTCACATCATTCATACTTTCATACTATATGTTTATATTAAGGTTTATATTAGAATTGTTTCTCCAAACTTTCAAATCCTATGCAGTCAACCCCTCCCACAAGACAGTTTTCTATGGAAAGAAATTAATATCATAATCTAATCACTATTGATAGTCATTAACTTGTCAAAATGCTCTATATAGTCTAAATATAATTAACCTACTTAGTTATCTTCCCACAAAACTTTGTTAAGGATGACGTAATATTGCATCATATGAGGTGATCATGCCCCGGGGCCCGGGACGTGCAAAAAGTCACGTAGACAAAAATGTTCCCTTATATAGTAATCCAGAGATCAGGTTCAATAGATACCTAAATGTCACTTATTTAGCGTCAAAATTAATTTCCTATCAACTGATAACTATTTTACGTCTCAATAATCAATTAATAATAAGATCAAAGGAGGAATATCCTCGAAACCCCCCCTTCCCCCTTCTCATCTCCCGCCTTTTTCCCAGAGAGCGTCATTCGTCGTTCAACGTTGATTGTGTTTACAGGTGAGTGACATCGCTCTCGAAATCCCTCAATATTTGTGAAATTCAATGCCTCTCGCCATTATTATATAGTCCATAATCTTCCCCAATAGTCTGACAATACATGTAAACCCCTATTGAGATCTATTATAAGTGGATAATATCAATTTCCTTCTCTTAAAGAAGGACAACGTGGTTTCAAAACCGCATGGTCCCCTATTCCCTACAAAATATTTCATGGTGTACAATATATATTTTTCACGGTAATTTCTATGTTATTGTGACTGTGTATTAACTTCTGAGTTAAGGAAGTGAATTATACTGATTCGTCGTTCAACGTTGATTGTGTTTACAGGGAAAGAATGCCTCCACGACAGTTACACCAATTTCTCATTTACTTTCTTTTGTTTTTGTAGTTAAATGAACGGCTAGAAAGCCACTGCCAAATTTCCAAGTTAAGCTTTAGGAAACTATGTGTCACGTAAGACGGTCTGATAGACCCAGCCCATGTATTCAGGAATAGGAATCGCGTATTCCTACTTAGTGAGGAAGAATTATACTATGTATGCATAAACAGAAACATTGAGATCACCTTACTTTCGGAAATCCCCTGAGAAAAGGTTCTTTAACTGTTCTCAGGCCCAGTTACAAAATTATAACATTTTTAAGGTGATATTTTTCAGGGAAGGGAGTCAAGGGTATAATGTGTAATGTGTGAAGAGTTTGGTATCTCGAGGTGAGATAAGTATTGCCAACTCTGTATTTATTTTCTTTTTGAGGAAGATAAAGTTATTTCTGCCATGAACCATTAAGTTGTCTGATACTATAACTAAGCCGTGTTCCTAAGACTCAATGATCAGCCTGTGATATTCAAAGTATACATTAAATAAATAACTCAAGTAAAATCTGAGAAAGTGATTCTGTGTTAATACTAACCTCCGTTGGTGTGGTAAGGTTAATAGGGAGGTGCTCAACACTCTTGAAAAAGGATATGAAACAAATCCACGAATCCATGTGCCTTATTGAAACTCAGTCCACTCTACCAAATAACTAAATTGTTAAATCAGTTCCTCTTTTCTTTTCATTGGTCACCTATATTTCCCTGGTAGTAATTATTTTCTCTTTCGAATATTTTAACTTCCCTTTAGGAAGAAATTAAATTCCCTGAGAATCCCCTAATTCTCATTAAACCTTTGGGGGTGGTGGCAGCTTTCTTTTCTTAATATTCAGGGAAATATCCAACATCAGGGACCATTAATTAATATAATTAATCAAAGTAAATATCTTTTTAATTGCCATGAGAGTTCCCCATTCGAAGTTAATTTAATGACAAGGCACCACACTGGTGGTCCTTCAGCAGTGAAGTGAAAGTAAAATAAATTAATTAAATAAAGAATAGAACAACAATTAACAACTATAAGAAATAAATAAAATAACGCCCCCGTCCCCCCCCCCCCCCGGGCACCACATATGGGTGTTTCAAGCATCCTACAGCTGAAGATTATATTCGTGTAATGAGCAATGTATACAATGTTTATTATCCCATCCAGTCCCGTCTGTCTTGCTTTGTAAATGTGCGTCAATCTGATATCAATTGGCACAATGTATATTTTCCGGACATCGGAAAGAATTATTCAATAAAGTATTATTTGGAAACAGTTATTACACATTTGACTAGAATTAAAGCAAGGAGGAGGAGGAGGAGGAGGGAAAGGAGGAAGGGGGGAGGAGTCTTTCTTTCTCTTTCTTTGGTCGATGTTCTACTTTTTTTTTCAATAATACCTGAATTTGATTTTTCTCTTTATATTAAATTTTCTTCTGTATTCTGTCCATAGTATCTGCATGACATTTCACAGTGACACGATTTCATCATCATCATCCTCATCATTACTCATGCAAGAAAACAAATGAATCCTAACCAGCCTTATTACCTAAACCCACCTCCCATCCCCATCCATGAAGTCGTCTAGTCTTCTCTTAAAACTCCCTATTGTCTTTGCACTAACTACCTGCTGACTGAGTCTATTCCAATCATCTACCACCCTATTTGTCAACCAATTTCTGCCTATTTCTTTATTAGATCTACATTTTTCTAGTTTGAATCCGTTATTTCAGGACAGACATAGGTAGATATTGGTTCACTAACAGAGTCGTGAACGATTGGAATAGGCTGGGGAGACACATAATAAGTCAATAGGTAGCTTTAAAAGACGGTTGGATCAGAGTGTGGATAGGGATGACAGATGGGATGGCTAAATATTAGATTATTCCAAGGGTGGGGCACAAGGAGCTGCCTCGTGTAGGTCATTAACTTGACTCATTTCTCTCGCGTGCAGAGTGACGTACTGACGTTGTGTGTGTCTGTGTGTGTGTGTGCGTGTGTGTGTAATAGGTGAAGGTATATAAGAAAAAAATCTCATCATCCTCATTTCCTGGTTTCTAAAGCCTTGGCAATGATTAATTTTTAGTAGTACGGCCATATTAATACACAGATTCATCTTGGTTCGGCTGTAAAATAAATACATTAAAATAAACAGATAGTACATTACCAAAAACACTCTTTAAAAAATATATTATACATAAAATAAATAGTTTAATGAATAAATAATTATTATAATGGGTATGTCAACAGAGTACTTGGCGCCGAATACACTCGCACTGACACTGACAGAAGAAAGTTTACCTTGGAGTGGCTGGGAGGGGAGTGCGGAGTTGTGTGTTAACATGTACCTCTATAAGCCTTATTAATAACATTTTGATACTACCTTGGGCATTTTTAACACTGATACTGGATGTAGCAGTACTGTAGTTCCTCGTAGGTATAGATTAATGGCTTACACGTGAAGTTGATCTGTGACTAGGTAAGTTTCGTAAATATTTTGTTTGTTATTATTGTTATTATTTGGATGAAAATTGATATTTTAATGTTTTGTGACACCACAGCCTGCACGGCCCCATCAAATTCCCAAGAAGAAGAAGAAGATATTTTAATGTTGGTGTTTTGTATGTATATGTTTGAGTTTATCGTGTGTGTGTGTGTGTGTGTGTGTGTGTGTGTGTGTGTATTTCTTACCATGATTTCTTACCATGATGAGGGTCTTGCATCCCTCATCAGTCTCTGCTGCATCATCCAACCAGAAGGTCTTGAGAAGTATAGGAAAAACAACGAAGTGGTTGGCTAATGTTAGATGCAGCACAAAACTACCATGGAAAATATCTAACAAAACTCATAGAGACGAGGACCAAGACAATGTGCAAGGAGACGTTTAAAGGCCTGGACAGATTTTGCTGAAATCACTTCTTCAGGGAGAGAATTCCAGAGATCGATGACTTTTACTGAGAAGAAGCGCGATCTAACTTCGGTTGAATGACGGGGCATAAATATTTTTTTACTATGACCTCTTGTACGACCATGAGTCACTCTCAAACATATCACATAAACAAGGACACAATCCGGTCATGATCTTCCAAACTAAGATCAAATCAGCACGAAGTAATCTGCCTTTGATGGAAAATAAATTCAATGTGGACAGCCTAACACACTGTGTGTGTGTGTGTGTGTTATTGCAATAGCCTTGAATTAATTACATTGGTCAAGGTGCATTTTTTCATGATTGACTGAATCGTCGCAGCCCTAAACAACACCAAGGTGATTTTAAAGACACTTTCTTATTATTACGATAGCTTTGAAATAATGACGTGCATTGGTAAGAATTTCTTGGGTAAAATTTTACATTTTCACTAGAAAGGCGTGTTTCTACCAAATAAAATGGCGTCTGCACCTCGTCAATCCTCGCCTTTTGGTCATAGAAAAAATTTGATGTCTTCTAAATTAACATAACATAACAAAACCAAAATTAACCAAATGTTAACCTACATTGACAAATAACAGAACCTTGTTCAAACCAAGCTAAACTTTCCCTAATTCCCGAAAGAAAGTCTTATAGAAAACATTGAATATCTCACAAGCTAAGAATTAGCGACGGAAATGTAATTAAGAAAACCTTCTGAAAATGCATCAGGTAATGTAAAAATATAACCCTGAATTCTATAGAGCATTCAGGTTAAGATGTAAAATAATAACATTTTTTTTGCTATTACGATAGCCTTGAATTAATTACTTTGGTCAAGATGCATTTAAAAGACTTCCTTGTTATTCATTTTTTTCTTCCTTATAATGCATAGGGTACCACTGTTGATTAGGTTAGATTTAGGTTATTCATTACCAACTAAAATTAAATTACACGTGAATGTTGATGCAAAATAATCTAGTTTGTGTGACTGAGAGATCAGCAGCAGACGGTACAATGAATTACACACACACACACACACACACACACACACACACACACACACACACACACACACACACAGGAGGTAGAACTTTCAGTCTTCCACTCCTGCCGGGATTGCAAGGTTACAAATCCTTGGCTTACTCCTGGATTTATTTTACTGTTAGGTGAAATTACCGGTGAATACGGCTTGTATGAAAGCAATTTGCTTATGTTTGAGCTTCTTTTGAATATAATTTCATTGATTGTTTTAACTGGCTTTGGCTGGCTTTGTGTGACAGCTCTTGTTAGTATCAAGGGGGGATATAATATACATACTGAGGTCCTTTTGTGTGTATACTTTAAACCTAGATTTAAATGCATTTATGGGAGGAGATGACACTACTTGTTCAGCTAGCTGGTTCCACTCGTTAATGACACACTGAGAAAAGCTATTCCTCCATAGGACAAGCCAGTTTCTACGCTTGAATAGTTTCTTGCTGTGTCCACTAAGACCAGTTAAACTTGTAATCAAGGGTTACAGCATTTAAGAACACAAATACATTCTGTCTTCACTCGACCTGGGATTCCAACCCAGAACATTTAGGTTGTGAGTCCAGCGTGCTAACCGTTACACCACCAGGCCACTATAAATACAAAGGTTGATTTTGAAAAGTATTTATAAACTTAGGTTGGCTAAAAAAAATCTCAATTGGTGACGTAATTGCATAGTGCTAAACTTACGTCTTTACAATTATTTAGAGTATTCTGGTGGAGACATAAAATGATAACTATATATATTTTCCTCCGATGGATGTCTACTCATCTCTAACTATCTCAAGCTGATCAACCAAGTATACCAAAGAACACTAATTATTACCATAGTTCAATACATGTTCAAGATACAAGAATGTCAATTAATGTCCAGCCCGTTCCTGTTCCTGTGATTAATTCCACTGTTGATGCGAGTGTGTGTGGGAAAGATGCACTCACGGATAGCTATGAATGGTTCGTGCAAGTACTGTTAGCATCACTGGCATTCGGATTATTAATATGTAAGTATCGCAGTCAATTTGTACATATGTAATTTTCAGCTTTCCTTTTTTCATTCCTTCCTTCATTCCTGATTTCCTTCTTCAATTCAGTAGAAACTATCTTTTTCATGCTTCCTTCCTTCCTTCCTTCCTTCCTTCCTTCCTTCCTTCCTTCCTTCCTTCCTTCCTTCAATTGTCTGTATCACATTTTATTTTTACTGCCATACAAATAATACATTCTTCTAGATACATTCCAGAGGTGTATGCTAATGTTAACTTTTTTTTTATTATAGTGAGGGCACATTTTATTTTACTGGCATATATTCTCCTATACATTCTAGAGGTGTATGCTAATGTTAACTGTTTATCCTAGTGAAAAGATTCTGTGAGCCCAAGAAGCACCGGAGATCATGGCTTGTATGGTTTTATGACACGTCTAAGCAAGGTTTGGGAGCAATGATCGTCCACTTCTGTAATGTGTTCCTCTCAGAAGCATTCAAGGGAGACCCGTGTACATGGTAAGTAAATAATAATAATAATAATAATAATACAGCTTGCCTATCAATATTCCGGTTCCATCATCATTATCTTGGCCATAAGAGGTTAATGGCACAGTATATAGACAAATAATAGAAACCATGAGAATAATTAGTCAACAATTACAGGGAACAAACAGGGTTATCTATCCTTCCTTCAGACATTTAGGTATGAAACACATCTGATAAAGGAATCCGAACTTGTCAATTTCTCCTGGAGCAGCCTTACCCCTGACAGGAGAAAGGGTGTTACAGTAGACCTGAAGGTGATTGAAGTAGTAAGGTGTAACAGAGATAGGTTATAGAGCCTGAAGACTACATAGGAAGAACAGTCCTACTAGACCTAATGAGGCTGTCTGTTTAGCTACACTACTACTACAATATCTACTTGATAGAAACAAAAGGACAGTAAAGTGGAAGGCTAGAGGGTGGAGGTGTTTCATATCTCCAGCTCGGGTCTTCAATACACGAACTTGAGGTGGAGTTACAAGCATCACAGGAGAGACATCAGAACTAGAGAGAATCCAAATTATTTATATAGACAATGAAAAGTAATGAGTCAAATACGCATCCCTGAGAGACTCCATTATTTACTGTACCACAATTAGATTTTTTACCGTTAATCTGAACCCTTTGTTCCCTACCAGTAAGCTACAATTTAATCCAACTATACACCTTACCATCTATCCTGTCGGCTTTAACTTTTATCAACATTCTCTAGTGAGGCACCCTGTCAAATACCTGAAATCTAGTTATATTTTATTATAGTTTAAGCCCTTACCTACTGCCTATAAAAAGATACAAGATTAGTGAGACACAATTGAGCCTTAGTGAACCCATGCTGAGAGTCAGTAATTAATTCATGCACCTCTATATGCTGCCGTACTTTCTTAAAAATAATAGACTCTAACATTTAACCTATTACTGATGTCAGACTAATTAGCTGGTAATTGGTCATCACACTTTTATCGCCCTTTCTAAAGATTGGAATAATGTTCGTCTTGTCTCCACAAACTTGGTACATCTGAGGCTATTGACTTATTAAATATATCCGGTAATGCTACGCTAATTATGTTCTCACACTCCTTCAATATGTGAGGAAGTACTTCATCTACTCATGGTGATTTATTAATAGCAATCTTTATTTTATTTAGGTATATAATTTGTTGTTACATTCATCCTATCATTAGGGAAGCAGAGGTTAATTATCATTATATTTATCTTATCATGTAATACTTATCTGTATTTCCATAGGTACATCATCAGTTTCCTGTTGGACTCCACTGTAGGCCTGGCAATCATCTGGGCAGGAATTTGTCTCAGTATCTATATAGGACAGAAGAAAGTATGGCCCACCATCATCTTTGGAGAATATGGTGAGTACTCTAATACAATTGTTTTCACTCCATCATAATTATAGTGAGAGAAAAAGACTAGGCAGATATGCTAGTTATTTAGAGGACAAGGGAAAAAATAATTAAAGACAGGAGAAAGTGGACATAAATACAAAGAAAATAGAAGAAATTGAAAATAAACATGCAAAGTGAAGTGGAGAAGAGTGTTAGTGTAAAAGTAGCTGGAGTGGAGAAACGGATCACAGTGAAAATGCAGAGTCAGAACCAGGAAATGGAGGCAGCCACTGATGACAGAAAACACTGTATACCAAGTTTAATTATGAGAAACATGAGGCACTGGATGCACCAAAGAACACTAAACATTTCTGGGGCTATGTCAGATCAGACCATCATCAAGGAAAAAGTGTCAAGGCAGACTATTAATGGTTTTATATCAGCACTTTACACATGTTCATTTTAATCTCGTTGCTACTGGCACATATTAGGGTTGTACAAACATTTACATTTTGACTAGAATATACAAATTATAATATAGTTTAGATTATAATATTTTGCTTATATAACATAAAAACATAAGAAAATCAGGAGGCTACACAGGGCAGCTCCTGTGCACCTAACCTAACACTTACCATCTTAACAAAACCATATTTACCAAATCTCATGTTCATGTACACACAATTTAGTTCTTCTGTATAATATTACTGGATAATATATTGTTAACCTTTACTCAGGTCGTCCACCATCCGTGCGTGCGTGAGGCCACCAGTGTGCTCTGTACGTGGGCATAATGGTAGTGGAGAAGATCATTATTACAGGGTTACTGGCGCTACAATTCTGGGCAAGTCTACGAGAACTGATCTTGGCGCCCATCACAAGTCCTGGTGGTGGTGGTGCTGGTCATACTTTTCTTTGTTAATGTAAGTACTGAAGTATAGGAGCTCTTTGTATTATGATGTGATAGTTTTACTCTCATGTTATGGTGGTAAATATAATATGAATTTGATACAGGTTGCCTATCAATATTCCGGTTTCATCAGTTTTCCGGCATGAATTTCAGAGCACAGTTTCAAATTTCCCGAGTTGGCGCATCACTGTTTTCAGGAGGCGCTGTTTATGTTTAGGTTTTGATAGCACTGGACTCAGAATTAGGTATTTGCTCATGCCGGATTATTGATAGTCAACCTGTATTCATTTCAATATGGTCTGATTCTTGGGTGTGTTTTTTCAGATGCTTATATTATGATGTGAAAGTTTTATTGTCATTGTGGTAAATATAAAGATATGAATGTTGTAGTAATTTCAATATGATGTAATTCTTTGGGTGTGTTTTTCAGGCGCTTATATTCTTTTGGTGTCATTGTGGTGAATATAATATGAATGTTGTATTAATTCAAACATGATCTGATTCTTGTGTGTGTTTTCCAGGCGCTTATATTCTGGGTGACAGACAACTTCCTGATGTTGAATGTTAAGAAGATAACAAGAGGTGATGGTAGTATGCAGGAGAGTACATCTGCCTCACGTGTACCAAGGATATATTCAAAGGTTAGTGATTTATACTCTTCGTAAGTTTAATTAAATAGTGTGTAATGCAGAGTGAGAACA
>JAXIVD010002057.1:65000-68334 GCA_036785275.1 Cancer borealis
TTCTATCAGGATTAATCACTATTGTTTATGTGGACAAAAGTTTTAGGTATAATATAATTTTTTACGCATACACTGAACTTCCTCTTCTACGTATACAGTCAACTTCTTTTATGTATACAATCAAATTCCATATATATATATATATATAATCATAACCTTTAGGGATTCTGTCATGTTGGATATATAAGTCTATCATATGGTTGAGTATTATCAAAAGAAGAATCTCAAATTTCCTGTTAATATATGAAGTGGTAGTTTTTGTGTTAACAGTATTTGAGGTACTTTTAGATGCCTTGTGTACGTCAACTGGCCTTTTGCAGCCTCCTTATTGTTTTATGTATTTATGTTAGGTGAGAGCCGTCTGTTGCTTGCAGTGTATAATACGGTGCTGCTTTTGAGAGAATATTCAGACACGTTTGAGTTGTCTAGTCATTGAGTACAGCTGTGTATTACTTTATGTTCTTCATACAGCAACTATCATTTACTTTGCTTCCATTAGATAACAATAATAACTTGTATTACTCTACTGCCTAAAAGCAACAGTTTAGTATTGCATTTACTCATCATGAAAATAATCTGTAACCCGTTTGCAGTTGATGAAATATCTCGGTTAATTTATACACCTGAACCCAAGTATTGGTGACCATCTAGCTAAGTGACTCCTTGTGTATAGGTGAAGATAATTAATAGTCCGTACGCCATTCTTAATATGTGTGGAAATATGTACAGGTTGACTATCAATAATCTGGTTAGTTCTGAGCTAATTCTGAGTACAGTGCCATCAAAACAAACATAAACAGTGCCTCCCGAAAACATTGATGTGTCAACTCGGGAAATTTGAGACTGCGCTCTGAAATTCATGCTGGAAAACTGATGGAATTGGAATATTGATAGGTAACATGTAGTAGTAATTAGGGAAATGTATTATGGTAAGAAAATTTTAAGTCCAGACAGACAGACTCACCTTTTGTCCAGAGAGTCATAGAGTACAGTATCTTCTCTTCTTTCAATGCTTTTTCTTCTTGGTTATGAAAGATGATAAATTAATGATATGAATTTTTTTAAATCATGATATCCCAGGCGAAAAAAAATAAATACTCTGTAGTTCAGACACCACCATTACCAACACCCAAGTGTCCTGCCTCATTGTGCCTTTGGTAGCACTGTTTTGTCATTACAGAATGCTAAGTCAAGCTTCTTTATAAGTATTGTCTGCCTGTCATTACCTCAAGGATTATATGACTTGAGTTTCTAAAGCAGAACTGATTATGCTTTTTAATGTGTAGTTAGTAGTTTTGTTTAAGATTAGTGGTTCAAACTTTCTTCATGGCTTACAGCGCCCCTTACATCCAGCCTTGACACTTATCACTTAGCCAGGTGGATGCATGTATGTCAATAATCTCCTTTCCTGGGCACAGCAGAAGCCCACCTTAGCTGCGCTCTCAGAGGCCAAAATTCTACAAACTCTTACTCTTACTCTGGCTCTGGCTAGTACAGTGGTAGCGCGCTTGACTGCAATTCTGTGGTCCTGTATTCCAGCCCTGCTCAGGCACGATAAAAAGCTTTTCACTGTTGTCAGAGGTTACTGCCCCTGTGAGCTAGGGGTGGGTGGGTGGTTTGAGTCAGCTGCTCTCACGTGGGTGAAGAGGGGCCCTGGGCCAATCATCATGTATGTATTGGGTGTGATAGTGTTCACCCTTACAGTGTGTATTTACACTCATCCCTTTGCTCTGTCACTCATTGGCGACTTTTAAGTTTTTACTCCTGTACCTTGTGTGTGGTAGCTTGTCAACCCGGACAAGTATTTATTCAGCTTCAAAGTCCCTTCCATGGAAGTGTAATGTGTACACACACACACACACACACACACACACACACACACACACACACACACACACACACACACACACACACACACACACACACACACACACACACACACACACACACACACACACACACACACACACACACACACACACACAATCATTATTATGTTATGAAGAAAAATTTATAAATAGGTATAGAATAGAAAATTATTTTAACGAGACAAGATTGTGGAAATCTAAAAGTTGAGTAGTTTTTGTTGTGTTGTGTTGATGATGAGTTAGGTTTGGGAGCCTTTGTGGTTATGTCCAATATATTAACATTTCATCAGTGTGTGGTATTCAAGGGATGCAGTGGAGAGGGAATACATACTCTTATACGTGATATCCATGACAGGTGTGATCCAAGGTGTAATATAGTACTGCTGCTGCAGCTATCATTGTATACAGTACATGCCAATCATTACACAGATTCCCTCCAAAATATAATATAGGGGGATAGAAGTGTTATTTTTCATGGGTGGTAGTATTAGTAGTATTGATAGTAATAGTAGTAGTAGTGGTAGTAGAAGTGGTAGATGGTGTAAGTGAATCTCACTCTTGATTAATGTGTGTGTGCATTCCTGGTTTTTTAAGTATGCATTAGAAATGTCCATCTATATAATGTCTAATATGCCTAAAGTCCTTCTGTGGGAATTAAGGAAATATTACATATTGTTATTCTTCAAGTATAACTGAACAAATTAATAATGTGATACTACTATTTTAATGCAGCTTATGTACATACAGTATGGTAATATTGAAAAATAAATTTTTTCATTATTTTGGGGTATGTATAAATATTTTTTAGTATAATTATAATCTGTTCATTGAGACTGAACTTGGCAAGCTGCGTGAGCCAACATCAGCTTGTAAACCAAACACTAATTGGATATTGTAATAGGGTTACAATTACATGAATCTTTTTTCTAAAGTTATTATGGTTTTAAATTGACTTTGCAATTAAATCATTTAATATTTTTAAAAAACTTAAAAACAATAATCACAAAATTCAAATCTGTATTAAGAAGTATTAATGTAATATGTGCGGGTATATTATTAATCAGAATCAGTAATAACAGTTTAATGAATAAGTCAATGGATGCACCGCTGACATTGGGTCTCGGCATTTCATTACAGACTAACGTTGGCTCGTGGAGTTTGTTCAGTTTGTCAGGTTTAAAAGACTATATTTCCTTGACTGACGCCACAGAATCAGGAATGAAGTGATGAATCTTTATATATTAAGGTCAAATTAACTTCAATTTTGAATTGTGTGGAAGAAATTACTACATCAACTATAATTAAATGAACACTAAAAAAACATTCAATATGGATCTGAAAGTTTAATTCAAACTTCAAATTTTCAAGTGGTTTTTGTATTTATAACAAATTAATGCAAAATACATATTGATTTTGACAGTGCTCATGTTCGTAAACTGTCCATTTTAACAAAGGCTCGATATACC
>JAXIVD010002058.1:7500-52500 GCA_036785275.1 Cancer borealis
CTCAAGGCAATGAGTACAGTTGTTGGGTGGAGGTGACCCTGAGCGAACACCAACACCCAATCTAGCCCCAACACCTTCACAACCTCCTCACAGAAGCTGACCACACATACAAACAAATAAAGGATGATTAGTGTGCTAGATTTTACACCAATTATCTGCAACCTGTGGGGAATCAAGGGTCTATTAATGAATAAAGAATAAAATAATAAATGTATTGTTTTTAGTACCTTGAAACAGTGAATAAAAAAAAGAGAGGGAGAGAGAACACTATCTTAATTACAAATTATGTTTGCATCAAAAAGTTTAATCTTACCCAAGGTGAATTGTGTTCTTGTTTGAGTTATATAGAAGAGTATGGATGATCTCCAGGTACTTATTTCTAAGGAGAATGTTCCTCACAGACAAAGAGGAACAGTCACTGTTGTCTTCACCGAAACCCTTGAGGTCAATGTGTTTTTCTGAGATGCTCACGATGGGTAGTGTTGACACGATGAACTGACCAAAACTGTCACCACAAAAGTTAAACAGCCATTATATCATTCAATTAAAAAATCATGTAATTTTTTCTATCATAAGGTCAAATCCATTTACTAACATTGTTATATTTACATCGCTAATAATATACACATTTGCTACTGTTAATATTGTTTTTATTGTTAATATTATTGCTAAAAACATACACATCTGCTACTGTTAATATTGTTTTTATTGTTAATATCATTGTTAATAACATTTACATCTGCTATTGTTAATATGTTTCTATTGTTAATATTATTGTTAATAACATACAAATCTACTATTGCTAATATCATTGTTAATAACATTCACATCAGCATATGGTGAGTCATATGACAACTTTTCTAGTCTAATAACAAATGTCAAAAATTGGAATCCGTCAAGTGAAGTGTAAATCTATAACACAGTAATGAACATTACTGTATTTTTCAGTATATAAGGCATACCTCTATTTACAAGGCTGGTTGTATTCTAAGCGAAAAATTCCATTTCTATATCTATTTATCAATTTGTTCAACAACTTGCAATTTTTCATAATTCTTCACTGTACTTGATAAATACAATCTATCTATCTATCTATCAATCAATCAATCAATCAATCAATCAATCAATCAATCAATCAATCAATCTATCTATCTATCTATCTATCTATCTATCTATCTATCTATATATATATATATATATATATATATATATATATATATATATATATCATACATATATACATATATATATATATATATATATATATATATATATATATATATATATATATATATATATATAAATATATATATATATATATATATATATATATATATATATATATATATATATATATATATATATATCCATCTATATATCTATCTACCTACCTACCATTGTCCTACGAACCAAGATATACAATAAGAAATATATATGAAATCACCATAATGTGCTTCTACATAATGAAAATGAAAATATTTCAAATCATAAAGCAAATTTTGTTGTTGAAACTGCCAGATATTGTTTTTATGAGAGATTAGGTTGTCAGGAGCAGAAAATAGAGAGGAGGAAGTCACTTTTCGTAAGGGTGTCAAGAATCAGGTGAACCAATCTTACTCACCATAGAAGGTCCTGTGGACGAGGGTTGTTGGCCAGGAGTGTGGTGAGCAAGGTAAAGATCACTGATGTGGTCTGAGAGGAGAGTGTAGGAAGGTTGGTTGTGGTTGCCAGGGCTGCACTTGTAGCTGGATTGTTGTTGTTATTGTTGCTATTGAAGGAGGATGTGGCATTGGAGGTGGATGAGGAGGTGGAAGGAGAGATAGAAGTAATTTCCCGTCCCTGAGACTGTTCCCACAACAGGTGAAGAAGCCGCTGCACCAGATTCAATGACCTGAAATTCAATGACAGTAATATCTTTTCCATTGCATCATTCTTTGTGTGTATTAAGGTTTGGGGAGATATTACTCTCTCCATCCTTGTGCCTTGTCTTACTAACACCACCACATCACCCCGTTGTTGTGGCACCTCAAAATCAATCCATCAATCAATTATCTTTTTGTATGAGAATATATATGGAAGTGCTTCCCAGATCCCTCTCTCTATCCCTTTTAGTCACCTTTTATGAGCTGCAGGGAATACTGTAACAGTATTCTTGCAGCTGGAATACTGTAATAGTATTCTTGCAGCTGGAATACTGTAACAGTATTCTTGCAGCTGGAATACTGTAATAGTATTCTTGCAGCTGGAATACTGTAATAGTATTCTTGCAGCTGGAATACTGTAATAGTATTCTTGCAGCTGGAATACTATGATAGTATCTTGCCGCTGACACCACTGTGCAATAATGATTTAGGATTAAAATTTTCACTTGATATGCATAATAAATTTCATGAACTGTGCTCACTCTATGAATACAATTATCAGAAGAGCTTTCACCAGGCAAGAACATTTAGCATAGTGTTTGCAGCTCACCGCATTTTCCGCACATTGTGATGTCGCTCCCCAGACTCCCGCGCCAGCTCCAGAAGATGTTCCATTAAGGTGCGGCACAGCTCCCCGGGGGCATCACACCACACCTGGTGCACAAAAACATTCAAGCGCCTTTACCAAAACACAAGCACTAGTGCTGATAAAGTGAGTCTTCAAATGTATTTTAATGAAAATTATTTGACAGAAATTGCAGTGAGTAAGAAATAAGTACACTGAAAAACATTTTAAGAGTCAAAGTTAAGGTTACTGTGTTTAAATATACTTAAGTACAATCTTTTAAAATTACAAATATTATTTCAATTTTTATTTATTTAAGATAGCAAAATTCATAGAGGCAAATACAATGCTAAATTTTTTATTATGTCATAACAAACAGTGTAATATAAAGTGTGTTGACACACTGTAGGTGTGCGTAGGTGCGTGTGTTCATCTCCCGTCACATTGGCCTTTGAGCCTGCGGTGGAAATTAATCTGTTACGCTGAGACACAAGGCCACTGTGACATCTGACTTTCCACAGTTTACCTTCCCAGGTTTCCCTGTACACTTGTACATATCCCTCTGGGAATGAGGAAACACTGAAAAAACTCAGGGAATGATAATTATAGTTGTCATTTGCCACCACTATATTAGCAAGTGTGTTTTTTACTAAGAAGGCTGCACAGCACTCACCTCTAAATCACAAAGTAGATCATTGAAGGCAGGAGTATTAGGTATGGCAGAAGACTCACGAGCCTCCCCTGAACCAGCTAGACTCATACATAGATGGAGTATGTGCGAGTTGAGAAGAGACTTTTTCTTTCGTAGCAGCAGAGCAAGAGTCTGGTATCCAAGGCTCTGATTCATTTCAAGTTGAGCTGAAAAAAAATAGTATACTAACACCTTCACCTTTTAATTGTCTCAACACATCAGTAAAACATGGATTGAAGTACTGTATTCTAGTTTGTTTTCTCCCTTCTTCTTTGAGATGCATCACCACTGTAAATATGCTTAATTGGCACTGATAACAGTCACTTGAAGTCATCAGTAATAACCAATTATCCTCACATTTTGACAAACGTGTCATGCAAATGTATGTGTGAAATTCCAAGCACAACAATTCATCATTAAGACCGTCAATACCAACTCTATGTCTGTCACCAGCAGTACCTCAATCATCACCATACAATTATTTATATCTTAATAACTGCACAATTTGGCATGAAAATAAAGAAGGTTTAAGGTGTATGTTTGATGTCACAACAAATAAGTATTTGAGAATGCTTTGGGAGTGAGTGCATGATTATGACAGATCAAATTCTATGACCACGTACATAACATAGATAGCATGCAAAAGACACGGTGAAAAATATATAATATTTTGCAGTGGAAGGCATATTTTTATTTGAAAATAAATATCAATCTTTACTTCCTTGATTCTTGACTCTTGGCTCAATGGTCAGTTGTCTGCATCAAAATGCTCTCTAGATCAAAACTAATGGCTCACCTGTCTTACTGGTCTTGATTACACATGAAAGTGCCTTCACTGATGCATACAAGGATTCTACATCCTTTGACATGGCAACCAAACCTGAAAAGAAAAAAAATAGCTCATCACATAGAGATCAAGGAAAACACAATACAATACAATCTCCTGGTCTCCTGTAACCGTCTTGCTCATATCTCAGACCAACTCCCTGTGTTGTTACACTTCCACAGCACCGGCCAGCCCCGCCAATACACCCTGTCTGTCCCATGGCCTGGTGTTGTTACACTTCCACAGCACCGGCCAGCCCCGCCAATACACCTTGTCTGTCCCATGGCCTGGTGTTCTTCCTTCTGCCCCAGGAAAACACTTTGTCCATCCTTATATAGCACCCCCAAAAAAAAAACCGGCAGCTAAGGGATTGCATGTCTGCTACATAGATAAAAAGTGAGTCCTTACATTGTCCTTTTGGTGGCATAAGTGATCGATAAAATGCATAAAAAACACTCTGGACTAAAGAAAAAAAGGGGCATAATAATATAAGTCAAACTCTAACTTTGACATCAAGCATTTTTCCAACACTGAACATGAAGGTGGAGTCACACTCACCTAGTAAGACTGAGCAGCCTCCAACAGTATCCAGCATGGATGCCACTGGACGGGGACAGAACACCCGCACTCCCAGGTATCCAATCACTACACCACCCAAGGAGCGTGATGGACCACTCAGGTGGCCAGCAGAGTTATGCAACACACGGATGGGTGTGGCATTCTCATGGGAGGACATGCCCAGCTGGGGGTAAAGGATCACAGCATACAAATTATAACAGAGGGGGGGAGAGAGAGAGAGAGAGAGAGAGAGAGAGAGAGAGAGAGGAGAGAGAGAGAGAGAGAGAGAGAGAGAGAGAGAGAGAGAGAGAGAGAGAGAGAGAGAGAGAGGGCGAGAGGGCAAGAGAGAGAGAGAGAGGGCGAGAGGGCAAGAGAGAGAGAGAGGGCAAGAGAGAGAGAGGGCAAGAGAGAGAGAGGGCAAGAGAGAGAGAGGGCAAGAGAGAGAGAGGGCAAGAGAGAGAGAGGGCAAGAGAGAGGGCAAGAGAGAGAGAGGGCAAGAGAGAGAGGGCAAGAGAGAGAGAGGGCAAGAGAGAGAGAGAGGGCAAGAGAGAGAGAGAGGGCAAGAGAGAGAGAGAGAGGGCAAGAGAGAGAGAGAGAGGGCAAGAGAGAGAGAGAGAGGGCAAGAGAGAGAGAGAGAGGGCAAGAGAGAGAGAGGGCAAGAGAGAGAGAGAGAGAGAGCAAGAGAGAGAGGGCAGAGAGAGAGAGGGGCAAGAGAGAGAGAGGGTAAGAGAGAGAGAGGGCAAGAGAGAGAGAGAGGGCAAAGAGAGAGAGAGGCAGAGAGAGAGAGGGCAAGAGAGAGAGAGGGCAAGAGAGAGAGAGGGCAAGAGAGAGAGAGGGCAAGAGAGAGAGAGGGCAAAGAGAGAGAGAGAGGGGAAAAGAGAGAGAGAGGGCAAGAGAGAGAGAGAGGGCAAGAGAGAGAGAGAGAGAGAGAGCAAGAGAGAGAGAGAGAGAGAGAGAGAGAGAGAGAGAGAGAGAGAGAGAGAGAGAGAGAGAGAGAGAGAGAGAGAGAGGGCAGAGAGAGAGAGAGGGCAAGAGAGAGAGAGAGGGCAAGAGAGAGAGAGAGGGCAAGAGAGAGAGAGAGAGAGAGAGAGGGCAAGAGAGAGAGAGAGAGAGAGAGGGCAAGAGAGAGAGAGAGAGAGGGCAAGAGAGAGAGAGAGGGCAAGAGAGAGAGAGAGAGGGCAAGAGAGAGAGAGAGAGGGCAAGAGAGAGAGAGAGAGAGAGAGGAGAGAGAGAGAGAGAGAGAGAGAGAGAGAGAGAGAGAGAGAGAGAGAGAGAGAGAGAGAGAGAGAGAGAGAGAGAGAGAGGAGAGAGAGAGAGAGAGAGAGAAAAAAAAATTATATGTAGGATACGAAAATGGAACAGTATAAGTTATAGAGTGCATGAGAAGGTGGTATGATTGATTGAACAAATTGATCAAGAATAATAAAACAGCTCTACAATACCTGTTTTGCTACTGCCTTGTTGTCTACTTTGAGAATACATTTTCCTGATCTTGTTTAAGGTGAGGTGTGATATGGCTGTAGCATTCATGCCAAATATCACCTTTTCTTCAGGTACAACTGCAATTGTCTGTATGTTCTGATTGTCAACACCTGGGGAAGCATAAAGAAAAGTTATCAGGTAGGGTTAGTATCTACCTATATCTATCTATATATATATATACTATGTATATATATATATATATATATATATATATATATATATATATATATATATATATATATATATATATATACATATATATATATATATATATATATATATATATATATATATATATATATATATACTATGTATATATATATATATATATATATATATATATATATATATATATATATATATATATATATATATATATATACTATGTATATATATATATATATATATATATATATATATATGTATATAGGTATTTTTCTTGATCAAGGGTTGTATGAGCCAAGAAATCTAGCACTAATTTACCTGGTATCTGTGCTGCCTGTAGACTGCCAGTATAGTGTGGGCCGAGCTGGAAGAGCTGGTGCACCACCTGAGGCTGCAATACCTCCTCCACCAGATGGCAGCTGCCCTGCTTCCACACCAGCCTGGAGTGCCTCCTGTAGGCTGGGGGAGTGCCAATGTAAGCATACACTGAGGAGGCAATGGTGAGGTTGGCTGCTCCACCTCCAGGGTTCTGAAGGATATAATGCAGCTTCTTCTGGTTCACCTGTTGACCGTCAATGTATATAGTAAGGGAGGAGTTCTTGAGCACAGATCGACTCAGGGAGATGCCACTGGCCCTCAGTCAGCAGGTCTGGACACCACGTCCGGCATCCAAAGTCACCCACCACATCTGGCTCCCAGTCTGTCACCACTGCATTCAAACAAACAAAAACTGAATGAATGATTCAGAAGCTCATAAAACTATTAGTATAAGACATTAATTGCATTAATTGCAAATAATTCATATCTACATATTCATATCATATTTCGCAACACAAAATTTCAAATATATCAAATTATCATTATCTAACTATCTATAATAGTAACCTCTCATTACTACTGAAGAGAAAAGTATATAATCATTGTATTGTAATAGTTGTAACATATGGATCAGAAACCTAGAGTCTTACGAAAGCCCTGGAACGAAATTTTCAAATAACCCAAAGGAGAATGGAGATGATTATGCTTGAATGTACTGTT
The DNA here is from genome assembly GCA_036785275.1 of Cancer borealis. Taxonomy (NCBI): domain Eukaryota; kingdom Metazoa; phylum Arthropoda; class Malacostraca; order Decapoda; family Cancridae; genus Cancer; species Cancer borealis. Next base: position 14,748 of record JAXIVD010002058.1, read on the forward strand.
AGCATTAAGCCTTTCACCAGGGCTGGCTATAACCTGGCCAAAGGTTCAATGCTACTTACTTTGTGCTAAAACTTTTGAGTGTGTTATGTGATAGGAAGGGATAGAGCTGGAAAACTGCCTTACCCTGGCCAGGCTGGGGGAAGTTGGTCTCGTGTGTGGAAACTATGAGTGCCTTTTCTCGTGCCAAGATGACAACAGACAAGCAGACCAGGTGGTGATCACGGCCCGGCACGTGACGCACCAGTGTCAGGAGGCGCACACAGTGAGGATCTGTTCTAGGGTCACTGTACTTTTCAACACACACCCAGGTACTGAAAGTCAGCCCTGTCTGAGGTGGAAAGATTCGGTCTCCTGCAAGATGGTAAAAAACATTATATTTATAATTAGTTCATTTTTTATAAATGATACACAAGAATCTCAAAAAATACATAACATATTGTTGTTTGAGATACTACTACTACTACTCAATAAGTAAACTTTTCAATTAGTATTCTTGTAGCATAGAGTTGTTGCATTTATTATGATCCCTTTAATAGAAAGGGTTCAATAGAAAGTTTGCATATCACTCCAACTAGCCATGCCTCTAGACATACATTCAAGAAAGTTTTTAATGCACATACTTCTGCACCTCATCTTATATGCAGATTCACCACCTGTAGCCACAGCCTTTCAATTTCAAAACTAACACATATACACTAGATTACAGTTAATTGAACACCGGTATATTCATTTGCAATCCTATCAATTTCATGAGGGCGATAGTGTGTCAAACAGGGTGTTTAGGTGGTAGCCGAGTAACATTAACCTCTAAAGCAAGTCCTACAAAAACAAAACAATCACAGTATAAGATGCTGCTAATTTTTGGAGGAGTTTTTTGTGGAAAAAGTGTGTCATATGGCATGAAATAGAGTATGACGTACAAATAGAAAGTATTGGTGTATGCAGTGGCATGACTAAGAATACTAAAACAAGTGTATTATGATCCTTCTCTAGGAGAGAGTAACAAATCAAGCTTGCATTGCATCACTCACCAGTGCCAATACCACCAATGACATTAGGTTCAGTAGATGACAGAGCTGATCCTACCACTGATCCTCCCCCTGAACTTTGGGGTGCAATAGAAGGCAGGAAGAGGCATCCAAAGCCCTCAGCACTCATGTCGAACTCCACAAACGATGGATAAACTAGAGTGCCAATCCTGAAAGCAAACAAAACTTACACCCACGCTCAACAACATTGAGAAGCAGGAAGGCTCTCTCTCTCTCTCTCTCTCTCTCAAGTGCCCAGTACATTATCATCTTTCTGGACTAACTTCAGTCGTTATTTTTAATTCAAAATGATAACACACACACACACACACACACACACACACACACACACACACACACACACACACACACACACACACATTAAGTGTGTGTTATAAGACGGTTCGAGAACTAAGTTTCTATATTATCTAAACATTCGAGAGAAAGAATCAGACAGAAAAAGAGTGTGAGAGCGAGAGATAAAAAGAGAGAGAAAGAGTGAGAGAGAGGAAAAAATATAACACGAAAGATACTCACAAAAACATAAGCTTCATAAAATTCAGACCGACATAACAAGAAGAGAAATGCAACACAATGGTGACAGACAAGACAAACAACAAATGACACTTTATTACACTGCCATTGCTGGTTGCAAAATATGAAAGGTAGCTATTTGACGTAGAAAAGTACTTCCTTCTGTGTACATAAAGAATAATAATGTGGTAGTACACAGATGTTAAAATGTTTTACTACCTCCTCCTCCTCCTCCTCGTGTGTGTGTGTGTGTGTGTGTGTGTGTGTGTGTGTGTGTGTGTGTGTGTGTGTGTGTGTGTGTGTGTGTGTGTGTGTGTGTATTTACCTAGTTGTAGTATACAGGGCCTGAGCTACACTAATAATAATAATAATAATAATAATAATAATAATAATAATAATAATAATAATAATAATAATAATAATAATAATAATTGGATTAATAAGAAAAAGACAGCCATTAAGCCAAATTTAGGTACAGTGGAGATGAAAAAAAAGATCGCGAGCGGGGTAAAAAAACAACAACTCTACGTTATAATGAGCCTAATTCCATTTACTCTCGTAACAAGACAAACTAAGCGAATCCTTAACATCAAACTATTTTCAAAATAATGGAAAATCTCTCTCTCTCTCTCTCTCTCTCTCTCTCTCTCTCTCTCTCTCTCTCTCTCTCTCTCTCTCTCTCTCTCTCTCTCTCTCTCTCTCTCTCTCTCTCTCTCTCTCTCTCTCTCTCTCTCTCTCTCTCTCTCTCTCTCTCTCTCTCTCTCACTCTGTATTTTTTGTAATGATAAAATCATCAGGTGGATTATCTGCTTCAATAAAGTAATTGGTCATACCATAACGTTGTTAACCACATCGTTGTTTAAACTGAATACTCAATACCATGTACTCTGGTCTCAATATCATATATATATATATATAATATATATATATATATATATATATATATATATATATATATATATATATATATATATATATATATATATATATATATATATATATACATATATACATATATACATATATACATATATACATATATACATTAATACATATACATATACAAATACATTAATACATCAATTTTGCCTGATGTACACATTTTTCAGATGGTACATTGGATCCAATATATGGTTAACATAACGAATGAACACAGTCCTATGTGCTTTGCTTATGTTATTGAGTTATGCATGCATAGGATGCCGTTTCAATGTTATAGAACTTTGCTTTCTAAAATAAGATGAAATTCCCAGTTCCAAATGTTCCCATAAGATTAATAAAAGTACAGGAAATACAATCCTGTATTTCAATCAACTACTTATGAACTACCTAAAAACCTTTACTACACATACATTAGTAACAAAATTTACTTAACATGCAATCAAATCAAAGTGCAAAGTTTCCTTCCCCTTGATAGCTTAGCTACTGATAACAATTACCTCTGACATATACATACAAGGTAATCTCATCACACACACACAAATACATAATCTAGAGCAATACTTTACCTTGGTGCTGCCCTTCCAATCAACAGGTGTCCCAACACAGCTTGCTGTGACCAATGTAAACAAGTCGCCGACACTTCACACCACAAACTACTTCTCAACACGACTCTCATCAGCAGACACAGATACTATCAACCAATCCTCCAGCATTAACTCTCTGCAACCACATATCTCTTGATTTAGCAGCTCAACTCACAACCAACAGCAGCTCCTGGCAACCAAACCTTCCTCTACCATACCTCATCTTATTCTCCCCATTCCATAATATTTTGCCACCTCAACGGCGCACCTTTACTGTTCTCGTACGTCATAACTACTAATTTATGACTGCAATCCTCACTTCATAAATCAATACATTTAATATAAATGTTTGTTTTTTATTTGTATGTGTGTAATGTCTTTTACACAGTATATTAGAATGCCCCAATTTTACCCAAGCATAGTAACAGCCCTTACCTGAAGTCCCTTGGTGTAGTCATGGAGACAAGTGTCTTGATGCGAGTGAGAGGTACAGGACCATTGAAGGTGGAGTGTCCACCACCTGTATCTACCTCGTCAAGATTCAGGCAATTCAGTGGGTTTCCAAGCCTTAAAAATATTCTGGTGGAGTAAACATCAACAACATTAATTAATAATAATGTCCTATGAAAAAAATAAAAAATAAAGTAACTAGAAAGTAGGGAAAAAAGTAATCTTATGAGCATAGATTAGAAGAGCTTTAAAGTTAATAAAAAAACTGGCCTATAACAAGATAAAATCACTATGAGCACTAACCATTCTTGAAATGGATATGATGAGAGTACAGTATTTAGTTGTACAAACTCACCCACTCAACAATGAAGATATAATTCAATTTCTCTATGAAGGAATAAGTAGAAATATTCGTTGTGGAGTTAACAAATTAACAAAAAATAAATATTGCAATGATATAAATTAATTCTAATACTTACACTGCATAAAAAAAACCCTCTTATGAATTCAGCTCTGTATTGACATAAGGTTACCATGTCAAAATATCTGACAACCGCTGTTTGTTATATATTTTGTAGACAGCTTACTGAAATTGTACCACCATTGTTGGAAGCTTCAGTTCCCTGACTCTCAAGGAAGTATTCATTATTCTCCTTGCAGTAGTGAGTGTGTGAAACAGTCCATTTCTTTACCTTGTACACTCCTCACATAATGGTGCAAGTCACACTTTGTTCTACCTTCCCTTCAACCTACAATTGAGTCTGGTTTTAAAACATAATGGTGTTCTTGTTCATTCGTGGTGTTGTGGGGAGTCAATATAACGAAGCAGATATAGTGCAGCAAAGGATGTATGAAGGGTCAGATCACTGTGTGTGTGTCTGTGTGTGTGTGTGTGTGTGTGTGTGTGTGTGTGTGTGTGTGTGTGTGTGTGTGTGTGTGTGTGTGTGTGTGTGTGTGTGTTGTTTTAGCCAAGGTAAAGGTAGATGGGAGTATGGCAGGAGAAGTGACGAGGGGAAGGGAAGTAAGCCAGTAAGGTGTTACTAGTAAGAGGATGGATAGGAAACAGGTTAAATACAAATACAAATCACTTCCCTTCCAGTTTTGAACATCTCTGAGTAAAATCCTAAGCATGACTACCTGAGATCTCTGGGATGGATGGCTTGGGCAGCAAGTCTCTCAAAGATATATTGGAGAGGAGGGTGGAGAGGATGCTTCTCGTTCACAAGGGCTTGGGAGCATTTGGAGAGCAGGTCACCAGCTAAACCCACTTCACACATCAGCTGCTGATTATGTTCTGTCCTTACCAATGACTGAAAAAATACATTGCATTTCATTTGATAATGTAAGTAGTGGCGAGGTGGTGATAAGTTGTGTGACACAGGTGTTTGGCTTAGGGCAGGAGGATGTCAAGTACAAGATGACTTGAGGGCATAAATTAGGAGTCAGTGGAAGAAGTTTGGAGTTATTGTACTTATCCACATGTTGGGTATGTTTTTTGATGATTGAATTGATGTGTTATCTGCCATAGATAGATGCTACAAGATTTGAGGTGAGGGAAAGCGTACCTTAATGAGATGTGCCGTGTAGAGCTGAAGGAGGCAGGCAAGGCGTGGATGTGTAGGATGCTGGATGGATGGCAGCAGGTGCAACATGCTGGTGATTACTCCGGGATGTACAATGACAGGCTCAGCTGGTGTTGGGCCAAGGTTAAGGCCACCCACTGGACGCTTATTGCTTGGAGAAATATCCATTACTTTGATCTGTCATCAATAAGGTTGACATTAGTGTGCACATCCATCACATTAAAACAAACTTATTGTCAACATTTCTTTTATGAAAATGCAGGTTTTATATTTACAATGGTCACTCTATCTCTTGATAGAAGGTTTCCAAGCTGTTTGATTATGTACAATGTATCTATAAAATAACCTTTCTGAGTTCTTCTTCAAGATTACATCCCTTATTATCTTGTCAACCTATTGACACTTCTCTTTGTAATTAAAAATAATAATTCATCTATTCCTTCACACACTTGATCACCAACTGGCCAAGACAATGCAATTTCCTTATTCTCATAATGCTATTAATGGTCTCAAGTTTATGTCTGCTTCTCTTTGTGTTGCAGCGCCATTGCATATCTACGTCTTCTTGCTCTTCTGCTAAATTTCAGTTCCTTGAAAAGAGCAAGGTAAGATGGATGTGCACTGCTACTTAAACATCTAGTCCAAAAGTAAGGAGTAAGATTTGTGAGTGTGAGCATCAATAAAGTGAGTGAATAGCAATACTGTATTGGTCTTGGTCTGGCCGTGCACACACCAAGGATCAGAATGGCCCGCTGAACCATATCAAACACCACACATTACCACAACTCTTTGGTTCATTACATCATTGAAAGCAGAACCAGAGGAAATGTCAACCATTATGAACGAACCAAATGTGAAGGGGAACTGTCAACGGATCAAACTAAAAACATCAGAAAATATTAATATTTTTAAAAGTTCCAAAATCCCAAAGAGTACTCACATCTTTCCTTGTCAAGCCAACATCTAGAGGACTAAATATTGGAGGTGAAGCCTTATCAAAGGCATCTAAGGCCATGTGGTACATCAACTGCAGAATCTGCACCACCCGTACCAGGGACAAAGGGATTTCCACCGGCGGTCTGTAAAGGTTCAATACAAGGATATTACTCTAGTTGAAGCTGGTTTACTGTATGGCAAGAGCTTTGGAACTTCCGTAAGGGATGATGACAGATGATGAGCCTCTGCACACAGACACACACACACACACACACACACACACACACACACACACACACACGCACACACACACACACACACACACACACACACACACACACACACACACACATACACACACACACACTAAAGTGTATGTGAGTGAAATTGAGGCTCCTAGGAGAGGAAAGCCAGTTGTAAGATGAAAGGATAGGGTAAAGTGGTACATGCATTAAAGAGGTAATGATAGAGAGGGAGAAGCAAGGAGGGAGTGTGTGGACAGGGAGAAGCTCTTCTGCCGTGGCCATCCCCTTGGGGAACGTTTCTGGAGAGAATTAGGCATCAGAAACTATAGATAGATGAATAAAAGTGAGGCATGCATTGAAATGAGTCATAGACAATAATTTTATCAATGAAACCTGATACATAATGAAGGATTGACAAGTGAAACGTTCCAAAGATTTAAATCTTCATATACTCACATGTACTCTAGAATTGGTGTAGTGAATATGGTGTGAAAAGTGTTCAGATCTATACCATCATTGAGGGAATTAGGAATGGAGTTTTGTTCCTGTGTGCCTTCCATTGTAGAGGGTGACACTATCACCCCCTCTCCAGGTTGTTGCAAGTGAGCCTCAGCCTGGAAGCAGCCAAGCAGCCGCAGAGTATCACAGAAGCTAGTGTAACAGATCTGAGAAAAGAACATGTACAATAAGCATCACCACAACACTACTTAACATTGCACAATAATACTGTCAATACATTTCCAATGAATTTTGTCATGCTTTAACTTTTCCATTTGCAACTAACACATCCCTCACATCTACTCTCTTACCTTCCATATATTATTAATTTCATTCAAAAGCTCCCCATAATTCTCCATAAAATGCTCATTTTTCCCCATATATTTGTCATGTACACTGCTTCACAAGTGTTCTATTTAACTTCCATAATCTTTCATTAACCAAGCTGTTCTCATCCCTTCACTGGTCTGCTCAGTTCCTGGTCTCCATACAATACTATCAACACCACACAATGATACACTTGTTAGTTCCTGACACTAAATTTACAGTTTGGTATAAAATACTGAAGAAAATCTATCATGTCAAAACTCACCTCCTGATGGAAGAACTTGGCATTGGCAGGTTCATATCGCATTGCTGTGGTGAGTGTGTTGAAAACATTCAGCAAGAGTGTGAGGATAAGGCGGCAAGACACTGAGGTCCAGGCTTGAGGCAGCATGTCCCCTAAGCTGCCCTCCAAGCCCACCAGGGCACTCATCACATATAGGAACCCACCCACCTTGCGAAACACTGTCCTTGTCCGGTGAGATTCCTTAAGACACACAAGCAGAGACTGCAAATACAGAAATATATAAGCCTAAAAGTTTAGTCAAGTGATATTTGATTAGTGTTAGCTCTATCACAAACAGCCTCATAAGGGCCAGTAGGCCTGTTGCTGTTTGTTCTTCCTATGTGTTCGTATGTCCTCCTCCGCCTCCGCCTCCGCCTCCGCCTCCGCCTCCGCCTCCTCCTCCTCCTCCTCCTCCTCCTCCTCCTCCTCCTCCTCCTCCTCCTCCTCCTCCTCCTCCTCCTCCTCCTCCTCCTCCTCCTCCTCTCAAACACTTCAAACATTTTAAGTGTCTGACATACAGGTTAACCTAATGCATAAATTAAAGACAGACAGCCCTTTTCTAAGCATTGCTTTTGAGACATTACACTTAATTTTACATTTAAATTTGCACCTAATTTCTAAAAATACAAATAAATTAAAGTACAATTAGATAAAAACTGACAAAAAAATAAAACGGTAGATTTAGAAATTATAGGCGCGTTAATCACTCTATGTATATCATAGAAATAGGGTCACTAAGAAGTGACCATACACTATAATAATAACAGTAATAATGTTTATAATAATAATAATAATAATAATAATAATAATAATAATGATAATAATGATAATAATGATAGTATTATCATTATCATCATCCTCATCATTACTACGGATAGACAGATGGACCGACAGGAAAAGTCAGAGAAATACAACAAATAAAAAAAAAGAGACAGAACAAAACAGACAGACAGATAATTGCTTGGTATGCAGAGACCCAATCCACACACATACACACACACACACACACACATCTGACCTCATTCATACATCAGCTACACAAACATTTCAATACTTTAAATTTTCTTATAGTCAATAAATCAATTATAATCAGTTGCTATTATTTTCCAATTAGTAATACCAATCAATCCGGGGCGATCAGGTATAGGAGCGAAATGACCCGGGACGAACGGGATTCGGGGCGAAACGACCCGGAACTGATCAAAGCCTGCTATACAGATATGTAGATAGATGGTTCCTTAAGTACAAAACAAAATCACAGATACAATGAAAAGGGTAGATGATGCTCTACTAATAGTGGTTGAAAATAACACACATGTTACACATTTACCTTAGCTTGAATTTTCTCTTCTTTTGATCAAGATAGAACACAATGTATCGTGGGCCTTGAAACAATGCTACTATAGATATACTATTGACCTAAACTTGCTGTAGTTCTGTCTTTATCACAGGTACACGTAAAGCAAGAATGAGTGTGGCAATGCATTAACCTTCACTCTAACACAAGTAAGCATGGAGGAAGGAAGGCATTGTATATAGACGGGATATCAATGTGAATGTTACTATTACCTTGAGAATGTCTATCTTGAGTTGTAGTTCTGTTGGGGGAGCAGAATGGAGGAGGCCGAGCAAAGATCCCATGTCATCATCACTCCCACTTGCAAGCACAAGTTGTTGCATCACTCCTACAACACAAATCATTCAATATTCATTATATCTATAACCACTTACTTAAATAATGTAATGCTTTAATGTATCAAATGTCATCACTCACTCTTTGATAAAGCTTGATGCAATGCAGTCTCACAACAAAAATTTCAAGTGAAAAGAACAATTGATTTTTGTTTTTGAAATCATTTAAACCCAACATCTACATCATAGAAGGAGGGATACTGCATATATCATCTTATATCTAAAATAAAAAGCTCTTAATTTAAAGTTAACTCTCTCTACTTTTGCTCTCTTTTGCCTTACAACTTCCCACAAGACCAAGCTGCACCTACCTAGAGCCTGTAAGCGACACTCCAGGAAAGGTACGAGGGCCACAGCACACTTGGCTCCCCCAGACTCCCTGAACACTGCAGCATTTTGACTGTTGCCTGAGAGGAGGTAGGTGAGCGCCTCAACCACCAGGAAGCCCAGCTGTTCCTCACTGCTCTCCCTCACTGTCGTCAAACAACAATAAGAGTTAAGTTCCCGCACACAGTACTTGAATAGGTGTCCAAGGCAATGTGATATATTTTTGCCTACATAGTCAGTGGTTGTAAGGTTTACTGTGCATAGTGGCTTCTGCTTCCCCTATAGGGACTGTGAACAGTTCCTACTACACTCCTATATTCAATTTTGTTCTCGAATACCACTCTGTAGGAGCAAGAAAATAATAACACTATTTTAGAATGTATGGAAAGGTTACCTTTAGCTGCATCATCTTGTGATTGAAATTTGAGTAGATCATGATACCTTGTGAGGCAGGTAACCAGCACCTCCAGCAGACCCACTTCCCTGAACACGTCCTTAAACACTGTGTTGTGTCTGCAACACAGAGGCAACGCATACACACCACTACTCAAATCAAGGCATCATTATTACTGCAATATAACACCTCTCAGATAACTCATTTCCAGGCCTACACTCCATCGTCTCACACCCCCTACTCCTCTTCCCTCTTTCTTAACTTCCTTCCAAACAAATTATTTTCATTTAACTTCTCACCCACCTTTATACCAAACTCTTCATCCACTTTAATTTTAATTTTTTTTAACAACTCCTTTACTTTCCTATTCAAAAACTTGTACTCAGTTCTCCTCCACACTCTTATTTCATCTTCCACATTTCATTGAATCATTGTTTTGATATGGTCTCCTCTTTTTTGGTACAGCCTCCTTGATCTCATCTGTCCACCATGCACTTCCCTTCCTCTGACTCCTCACACCTCTACATCCAACCACTTCTGCTGCTAACAAATACATATCATACACCAGCTACAATAATGATCAAATTCATAATACACAATATCTAGATGAAAATGCACTGCATTGCCAGCAGAGGTTAATTATGAAATGTGGGCAGAACACATCATATGAATATCTTAATAATGTTACATAAGTTCAACTCCATATATCAGGTTATTACGACAAAAACTAACTATCTCTACCCTACAAATACCACAAGCACACAAACTGTCCACTTCTGCTTCATCAAAATGATAATAAGGAAACTTTAGACTCACTTGAGAATGGTTAGGAGTGTGTTGATGCAAATAATGGAGCATGAGATACTATGCTGCGCCTTCAACAGGATGGACAAGGAGATAAGTTCTTTGCATGGTACAAACTTTAGCTGGAACACCACAAACTCCAACAGCTGAAAGTACTTTTCCTGAAAGATAAGTCTTGAATCAGTATAGAACACCTTAACACTGAATTCAACACTAATAATTTTATGATTGTATAACATATCAATAGTCATCATCGTCATTATTATCACCATCAACTTCGTACAGTCCACTTGCAGGACATAGGCCTCTCACAACCTTCTCCAATCCTCTCTGTCAGGTGTCTGTCTATTCCAAAAACAAAACTTGATATCTCATCTCTCCCTCTAGTTCCTTGTACACCCTGCCTTATTTCATCATCCCTGGCATGCCATTATGTTACTCTAACAATCCATCTCTAAGCACCTAAACCTTAGTCTTGGGCCTAAACACCTCAAGTCCCAAGGGTTTGGCCTCCTCGTGCAGTGCTTGGAGAGCCATCACCAGAATCTCCAGTGACTCGGCAAAGATTACTGCATTGTCACCAAAAACAAAACCAGTAATCTTGGTGTTGGTGACAGATGCTCCGCAGTGACTTTGGGCCATAACTCTACCCAGTAGCCAGTTCATACAAGCATTGAAAAGTGATAGAGTAAGGATACATCCTTCCCTCATTCCTGTATGCACAGGAAAGAACCTGGACATATCCCCCACTGCACATCCAAGACTGTTTAATGCAGTATTGAAGTGATAATGTATGAAAGAACTGCTTTATTATCCAGAAAGAGACGATAAAAAGAATATGAACTAATTAAACTATAGAAAGAAATTATAATATAAGAGGTTAAAAGAGTGCATGATACCTAGAATCATACCGCAAATCAATAACTAGAGACCTCTGTTATGAACACTCCCTTGATGAAAATCCATGAAAAAAGGTAATCAATAACATACAAAGTCATTGAATTAAATAAATAGTTCACATCTAAACAAAGGATGCAATGACATACTTGAATCTCCTTGGGTTTGCCATGAATCTTCTCAGCAAAGGTTGAAAGAGTGTGTTGGGCCTCCAAGATGAAGTAGTTTGCTACATCATACTGATACACAGCAGAGATGGCATCCAATATCACTGAGCACAAGTTGCTTGTGGTGCCGCGCAAAAACACTAATTGCAGCACATTGAATGCCTGCACATTTCTTACACTGGCTCCTGTAAAACATTTATGGATGCTTGTCTAAGTATTCAATTTGTTCTTAAGTCATCTATCTATCTATCTATCTATGTAACTGGCTAATATCTCCATTAAATTGTGATAGCCAAGACAAGGTATTTAGAATTCAGGGAGAATCTATTCTTCAGTCCCCTGGGATGGAGCAAATTATCTTCAGCAAAGTTTTCTTGTGTGCCCTCAAATATCCAGCCTCTCTTTTTCTTCTCAATATTTGATTTTTTCTATCAGTTTCCTCCAGGTTGTTCACAATTAATATACTGTAATTAAGTCTCCTCTTTCTCTTCTCTCTTCAAGTATGTTTTTTTTACATTAAAAAGGCACTGGCCAAGGGAAAGCAAAAAAATGTTAAAAAAAAAAATCCTGCTTGTCGTCAGACCATGGAAAAAAGACAGTAGGAGAAATAAAAGCAAAGGTTGGAGGTCGTTTAACATTAGAGGTATCTTGACACTCCTCTTTTGAAGGAGTTTAAGTCAGCAGTAAGTTGCACTTGTTTTAATCTTTGCCTATATGCATGTGTGTATGCATAGGTGTGTGTATGCGTGCCTTGTCTCAGCTATCCCCATTTATGGAAATGACAGCCTAATAAATAGATAGAGATAGATAGATTATACTTTATTTATTCCCCCTCAGGATATTGCGGCACTAATGATAATAATGATGGCCCTTTGCTATGCTACACAGCTGTTTGATGCATGCTGAGATGAGAATCTAATAGTGTATCACCTAATAGTTTAGCACAAGCCACATCAACACAAGGTGACTCACCTCTGCCAGAAGGGATGGGGAAGGAGAAGCCCGGGATGTGGAAGAGGGAACCCACTGATCCAGATGAAGGTTTCAACTCCATGTAACCACAATAGGAAAGTGAGGACACGAGCAACACTAAGTTCCTGAGTGCCTCTCGGCTTTCATCAGATTTGTCTGCTTCCAATCTAAAGGGAATAATATCACATGCATATATGTACGGGTTGGAGAGCTGTACATATTTAACTATGAATTCAATGCATTACATAATACACGTGTAGAGAATCAAGTAAACATTCACCTTTATTTAACTCAAGCAGAAACTTTGCTACACAAAATTAAATAGAATTGCCTTATGTAAAAATGAAAACTACAATCTTTAATCCCTTACCTCAAGAGGAATTCAGTAAGAAAAGCATAACCCTGTGAGGATCTGAAGTCATCCAGTAGTGTTTGGGAGACTTCAGAGGAGTCTTTGAGGAAGCAGAATACCGTCACAAACATATCCACAATCTCCAGAGGAGAAAGGTCCTGTCCCCTCTCCATGTTCTCTACACACAGTCCCACGCAGCCCTTGTCTACAAAAACACATCATCACAAACAGCTGTCAAAGATATTTCACACAGCACATCAACAAAGATAATTACCACAACACTCAAACCTCTGCCATCATGGGATTCTCTATCGCACATACCTTAAAAACTGACAAATTATGTTTAATAGCTCCCAAAATTCATTCCACATAAACAACATGCTTCCAGATGAGTGTGTGTGACAATCGTTCCCCTATGGAAAGAGCTCAGAGCTCATACTGACCAATCTTTGGGGGGAGGGGGGGGGTGTATGTATGTGTGTGTGTGTGTGTGTGTGTGTGTGTGTGTGTGTGTGTGTGTGTGTGTGTGTGTGTGTGTGTGCGTGTGTGTGTGTGTGTGTGTGTGTGTGTGTGTGTGTGTGTGTGTGTGTGTGTGTGTCTGTGTGTGCGTGTGCGTGTGTGCGTGTGTGCGTGTGTGCGTGTGCGTGTGTGTGTGCGTGTGTGCGTGTGTGCGTGTGTGCGTGTGCGCGTGTGCGTGTGCGTGTGTGTGTGTGTGTGTGTGTGCATGTGCGTGTGTGGCTAAATCAAAATTTTTTTAAAATTTTCTTTTTAAGAGCCTCGTGCACTAAGGAGGAGTGTATGATGTGGATTTTAGAGGAAGACTTACTATAAAATTGGAATTAATTGTGTTGGAATACTTGAAGAAGAGGAAGAAGGTAAGTTTGAGGGGAAGGAGTGTGTAAGAATTAAGTGTATGAAAAGAAACAAGTGGAGACTCCTTCCATCATGACCACACCCTTCACGGAATTCCAACGGTGTCAGATTAGATTAGATACGATTACATTACATTATGATAGATATGATTAGATTGGTTTTACAATGCTAATGAGCGGTGAGTGATTGGCATCAACTCACTGTGAATATAGCTGACCACAGGCTGTGAAAGACCATGTCTGGAGAGAGTCATGAGCACTTCTGCTGCACTTTTCCTCCAGAGTGCATTATGCTGAGGGCACCAGGAGGTGATGGCAGAAAACAACAGTGTTAGGTCGTCCTTCCGGGCAAGTTCTTCTGCAGGAGCCGTGTGAGAACATAACTTCACCAGTACCTGATCACAGGAAATATATTATAAAGTGATGCACTTGGACCCTGCAAATACAAAGGTGTAATAATACTAAAAGGAATAATGAAAATAGTTAAAAGTGTCAGACATTGTACTCTGTCACTACACCTTCAAGCTGCTTCACCCCATAACCAAACACAACTTAATTTCAAACACCATGCAACGCTCTACCCCTTGAGGACAAGCACCTACTCATCAGTGCATGATGACCCTCCTCACTCACTTCACTTTGGAGTGACACTTGAGAGGTTGTGAGTGTACAGCTTGTCCAACCCTGGCCATATCTTCCCTTGCATACCCTCACACACACCACAAGTGTGTAACCTTCCCTGCCTCTTAACCCACACTTAACCCTGCATGTACTTCAACAAACACCCTACAGTTATACTTTCACATACACCCACCTAAGAGAAAACAGGAAGAAAGTTAATAATAATGAGGCATAACAAAATAACAAAACATCAGATTCTAACCTGAACAAAAAGTTTCTGTAGAAGAATTATTCTTTCATTTGCAGAAACCTCAGTGGATTCCTTGTCGGTGTGAAGAGGAGTGGCATCTGACGAGGGACTCTCATATTCAGGCAAGTCAAAGAACAAGTACAAACATTTCACTAGTGTTGAAGGAAGGGAGGCAGCTGTCATCACCTGAAAATGAAATAATAACATTAATTTAATACAAATAATTCAAATAACCATTATCTAGAATACATGATCTGATTTGTTATTGTTGTAATGCCTGTGAAGTAGTCCAAGGTCCATCCAGCCTCAGGTATGGGTAAAATAATGGGTCACCTGTCAACTACTCCATCAGGGTTTGTGTGTGTCTGCCCTTGGCCATCAGTGAGCCCGGCTCTGATCTGTGTGACTGGCGTGGGGCTTATAGCCCGTACCCGGCCCCACCCTGTAGGGCCCTCCACACATCCACTAACAGTACAAGAGGTAGAGGCCAGGGTCCAAGCTCTAGGCACAGGTGAGGTTAGGCCCGTCACCCCGACCCGGTTTTCCTTGGGAATTCAACCCCTTTGATGGCAAAGCAATAATTAAATCATCAAAGAAATCAACTGGAAGAAACCACAGAAAAGAAGTACAAGAAGCATCTTAAAATAAATTACATGAAAAGGAAAGTAACAAAGTAACTTCAAACAAAATCAAAGTTTATATAGTGAAAATAATGCCATGTGATCCCTTTACCTCTATAAGCTGTGGAGGTCCTGCTGCCAGCAGATTGAGGGTGGAGAGCAGCATCCAGCCATTGCTGCTTTCTTCACAGCTGTCAATCTCCAGGAATCTAACTATAGCACACGATGCTGCCTCAGTTGATTGGTTGGAGGCCCGCCGCCGGATTTCTGTCACCATCAACTTACTAGAAAGTAAACATTTGTTGTCATCCACTGGTGTGACTTAACCACAACTTGGATAACTGGTGAATGTACCTAAGCTATCTCTAAGGAGGAAGGACTATATTGAACTTCATTTGCAACGTTCAGTTTTGTAGTAATATCATCTGATACACTTCACTCTTCCTATACTGTTGTGTTTTTCTCACACCTGCAACCATCTCTGTTACCTTAACCCTTCACAATACCCTTCAAACAAACCTTCACATCAATCTATGTTTACTTAATATGGTAATGTATGGAGAATGCCATCATGTCATCTCTACAAACAGAATCTAATAATCTTTATAGTACTAGTAAAGTCCAAAAAGGAGAACCATTAGCATACCTCACCAAAAAAAATTATGCACAATGACTCATTATTAACATGAGAGCAAATGACATCAATTAAGAAGGAATCTGTCAACATTTTTAATCCCATCACTTAACTTCTGATCTTTCACTAGTTTCTGATTGGGGAAGAGCAAACCTTGTTTTGTTCAATGCCTCAAAAACTCAATTTCTACAACTATCTACTCGACATAACCTTCCAGATAACTAGCCCCTCTTCTTCAATAACACTCAACTTCCCTTCTCCTCCACATTAAACACACTCGGTCTATTCTTTACTAAAAATCTAAACTGGCAATTTCATATCTCTACTCTTGATAAATCAGCTTCCAAGAAGTTAGGTGTCCTATGGTGTCTGCGTCCATTTTTCTCTCCCTCTCAGCTGCTTGCTCTGTACAGGGGCCTTATCCGCCCACGTATGGAGTATGGCTCTCATGTCTGGGGGGGCTCAACTCATACAGTTCTTTTAAACAGGGTGGAGTCTAAAGCTTTTCGCCTAATCAACTCTCCTTCTCTAACTGACTGTCTTGACTCTAAGTCACCGCCGCGATGTTGCATCTTTATCTATCTTCTACCGCTATTTTCCTGCCGACTGCTCTTCTGAATTTGCTAACTGCATGCCTTCCCCGTGACCTCACTGCACAAGACTTTCTACTTCTTCTCATCCTTATTCTGTCCATCTACCTAATGCAAGAGTTAGCCAGTATATTCACTCTTTCATCCCTTACACTGGTAAACTCTGGAACTCTCTTTCTTTGTCTGTTTTTCCACCTGTCTATGACTTAAACTCTTTCAAAAGAGGAGTGTCAAGACACCTCTCATACTAAATTAGATTTCCCCTCATGTCTATATTTCTCATACTGATTTTTTTTATACTTAATTTATTTTCCTAGCCAGTACCCTTTTAATGTAAAAAAAAAAAAAAAAAAAATTACACCAACACTCCGTGTAACCCTTGTACTCACCTTACATGCTGTGTAAACATTATCACTTCACTAAACTTTTCTTGCAGGTCAGACGCTGGGCTACCACCAAAAACCTGTAGAAATTATGCGATCAGAAAACTTAACTAACTCAAAACTTTGTACTTTTGTCAATTCATTTCTCTTAAGAAAATTTTAAGCCATACTCTTCTCATCTGGCTGCAAAAATAATATAATTAATTCAATCTATCTATCTACCTATCTTTTTATATTCTTATATGGTCTCCTCTTGCCTTGTATGGCCTCCTTTATCTCATCAATCCACCCTGCATTTCCCTTCCTCTGAACACTTATTCACCTTCTCCTTGCCATATTGCTATCTACCTAGTATCTTACATACAAAAAGGGCTTACCTAAAAACAACACTCTTTCTGCACATATGGCCACAGGCATTCACACTTTTCATTCCCTCCATCCAAACTTTACTTTCCCACCACACCTCCGGCCTCACTACTTCCAATCCTTCCATATATGTTTCCAATTAATACTATCCTACTCCCTCTTCCAATCTGCATCAGACACTCATACACATCATTCCAGACCATTTTCATCTCCTCTCTTCCCTTTCCACTAAACAACATTCTCACATTAACAGATGTATACACACACAAAGACACAAGCATATTTTAGTAGTCCAACCTTCCATCCATGTGCCTCTATGCTTTTCCATAACCTGGAAAACATTAGGAATACACACCCTTCCTTTACCCTACCCTTGCTTTTGTCATCTACTTCACACCACACCATTTTTTAGTTTCATCGGAAAAACAATGAGAATTGTGTTATCCAAGTCATCAGTGACCACCTAATAGATTAAATGTAACCTTAGAGTAATATATTTCAACATCAAATATGTGATGAAATGTGATCCTGGCCTTCCTTTGTATTGCAAAGCCGGACATCAGATACCTTGCAGAAGAGTGGCAGCATGTTGTACAGCTTGTCTTCCTTCTCCAGCTCTGAAAGTGGATGTGGTGGGATGGAATACTCGCTGAACAGCTTCTTGAGGTGCATCAGGCCAAGGGCAAGGTGTTGATGAGCAGCCGGGGGGTTGGCGGGGTCCAGGCCCTCTAACACTCCACCCACTCGGGACCCTGAACCCCACCACTTGCGCATTACATTCATCCTCTTCTGTGGAACATTGTTCATGCATCATACACAGCTATATACACACTAAATTGAACTCCCCTCCCCATGTCTATATTTCTCCTACTATCCTCTTTACAACAAGCGTGATTGTTTTTTTTTCTTATTTTTTGTTTTCCCTTAGCCAGTACCCTTTTAATGTAAATAAAATAATAATATATCATATATTTATATATTGAAAAAATAATATATAGCTATATGAATATATTGAATACACTCAACATACTTTCATAATATTCCCACCATTTTATAAATCTAAACAGCTTACAACAAAATATACAACAGTTGCTTTATAAGTGTCAAAAGACTACGAACTACATTAATCAATAAGTGAAAGTGACAGTGAAAACGATACAATGTACTCTTGTTAAAGAAGATAATAATGTGGCAGTTAGACAATGCCCTTGACATGCTTCAGCAGTAAGGAGATTTAAGGAAGCAATTAATAAACTGTCCATGGCAGAGAGATTCTAGTATAGCGTTAGATATAATTCACAAATCTTTATATATCAAAAAATCATCTGGTTTAAATTGAAAAAAATTCTTAGAATAACTGAGCTTTGTTTTCCTTGAAAAATCACACTTTTTAATGGCACATTGCCATTTTCTCAAGTTAGTTCCTTACCAAGACAAGTGAAGTTGGATTTAAACAAAATACAAAATTATACCATGAAAACTATTATTGGAAAGGGATCTCGTCCAAAGCCTTACCATGCTTACCCAAAACACAACAAAAACTATCACAAGAAAAAGAGTTTCTTCCTAAAAATATTGGGATGTCAGATAATAAAAATTTACGGTAAAATATTGTGAACTCTACAAAATATGGTAATTTCCTACTTCCATACTAACCATGAACTTGAGTTATATGTAATTATTGATTTTATACAAGGAAATGAAAATATTTTCTTAAATAAATTTTTTTAGTTAATGCATCGTAACAATGATATTCACTATGTGATCACTATGTCAAAATAACACTCCACAAGCACCAAAGTGACACTGTTACCTCCTCTTGCGAAGGAAAACATTGGGATAATATTGAAATAAGCTTAGCGTTAGGTTATCCACAGAGGATTAGAGTTAGGTTAGATAAGCCCTGCAAGGATAGGTTTGGCTTCGTATATTTCAAAATGCTAACAGTTATTTTTACATAAGGCGCCAGTAGGCTTTTTATGGAGGCACAGATGGATTTGTTTCTTGTCTGTTATGCTGTTAACATTGTAAAAGCATTATATCCTACCCATAAATAAATAATCAGTCTCAAAATTAGCAGGATAAGCTTATCTCAATAATCCCCAAACATTGTAACATGGTGTATTGTTCGTGATTACTGCTGCTGCACACTATAATTTCCAACATGTATTTACCTAGTTGTATTGATAGCTTCACTGTGTCTTTAGGGCCTCGGATCAATCACATCCTCCACCTACACAATTACCACTATCCATGGCAGATTTGTGGATTATCTGGGTAAAAGGAAATATAGTAAGAATATAAACATATTTAGAAAGACTAAAAAATTGTGTGTATTAGTGACTTCTATGTCTTGTGATTTGTACAAATAAGTGATTTAGATCAATAAGGTAAAATGAGGCTAATATTGCTAATAAAGAGTTATGTTTGTGATATATTACTGTTGTTCCTTATTTCACTTATTTTATATTAAGAAATTGGAGATATAGCTAATGAAAAACTATATGTTTTGTGATGGGTGTTGCTAGTCCTCCTTATTCCACTTATTTTTGTCCTTATGCTAATATTTGTGACATATTATTATTTCCCATTAATATTGTACTTGTAAATATTTTGTTAAGGCTCTGCAGAGCACCACATTTTGGTGGAGTCTGGCCTCAAAATACTAAATAAAGATAAAGATAAAATGAATATAAGGTTAGCTTGTAGGAAAAATGGAGATAAGGTTTGACTGTGGGAAAATATGGATAAGGTTAGCCTACTAATTTGAGGCTCTAAGCTAAAATAACCTAGCCTAACCTAACCCAAACCCGCGGGGCTGTAACCAGATATCTGACATATAAATATTAACCTCGGGAGAAGTCGCTAATGTTATCTCTCTATTATTGTTTATCTGTTCAAAATATTGGTGTCAGTTCAAGGTGGAAGGATCAATTGTAGGTGGCACATCATTTTAAGAATGGTAAGCACATCAATTCGCCTTCCCCAGCGATTGATGCAAGTTAAAATGGTGTACGATTGGTCAGGTGACACAAGGTTCTGTTGGGTTCATTTTAATACAGCAGTCTAGTGCGAGTGTTTGAGAGCAATGCAATCCTATCAAGTAGAATTTCCTTTGACAGTAGGATAAATTACATTAATATAAGTTAGGTTGGTTAGGAAGTAATCTTTTTTTAACAATATCAGTGTTTGATGGGTTTTCTTGGATGTATTTTAAAAAATTATAGTCCTGTTTCAGCGCCTATAATTAGTTTCCGTCTGCCCTAAGTTTGCTTGGACAGAATTACAGTTGACACAAGAGTTAGAATTAATAGTGATATTCGTTTGGTGCTCACTTCAATACGTTAGAACATTATTTATTTCTAACGATTATGGATGTTTGTGTGGTAATGAAAATTAACCCAAAATACACCAGACACGGTCGCAAGAAGCAAATACAACGTAATAGTATGCCACAGTACAGGTGGGTGTATGATGAAGGTCAATGATAGTGACCCAAAATGTGTGCGTTACGCCCACGTCAATACCTGCACGCCCATCCTCTGCCTGGTGACGCCGCCCATACACCCACAGTGGTGGTGAGTGCTTGCCTCAGCTTACCTTACCTTATGGCATCAAGGTGTGCAGGGATAAGAAGACGCGCGCTCAAGGTTCACATGTTCCAAGTGATGACTGCACCAAGTGTCAAGTGTCAGGTTTGTTGTTGACAAGTAAGTATTACTACACCTGCGCCATCACACTCAAGACACTAGAACTAAACACTGCGTACCGCCGCCGCCCGACCACCAACGCCGCGACCATCAAACTCCTTAGGAACCAAATCACATTATCTTATATCACACTCATGTCAGATAATGTAGTAGTAGCAGTAGTTGTATGTAAAATAGTGTGTTATATGTACTATTATTCTGAAGTGTAAAATCAATTTGTATCTATCATTTATTTATTTAATATTTTTTATTCATGTAACCTTGTGTCATTTCCTGAAGAAGCTGTAGTAGTAGTAGTAGTAGTAGTAGTAGTAGTAGTAGTAGTAGTAGTAGTAGTAACATAAGTAGTAGAAGTAGTAGTAGTAGAAATAGTAGTAGTAGTAGTAGAGTAGTAGTAGTAAAAGTAGTAGTAGTAGTAGTAGTAGTAGTAGTAGCAGTAGTAGTAGTAGTAGTAGTAGTAGTAGTAGTAGTAGTAGTAGTAGTAGTAATAGTAGTAGTAACAGTAGTAGTAGAAGTAGTAGTAGTAACAGTAATAGTAACAGTAGTAGTAGAAGTAGTAGTAGTAACAGTAGTAGTAGAAATAGTAGTAGTAGTAAGAGTGGTAGTAGTAGTAGTAGTAGTAGTAGTAGTTAAATAATCTATATCCTTCCCTCTCTCAATTTCAGAGACATATTCTGAAGGATAATCCAGCCTTTAGTATGATGTGATATACGGCTCAGGTTGAATAGCTAGAATGAATGATTTTTTTTTATTTATACTGAATAAACATATTTTAAACGTAATTACTTATATTGTTATCCTGTATTATGTTCAGTATGTGCAATCTTATGATCTATACATGTTAATACATCTGTTTTATTACTATTAACATTATGAATATTTACTTCAGTCAATCCTTCGAAAGTCAGTTTTGAACCCAGACTGAAAAATGTATATTATCGTAATTATCATCATTATTACAGTGTTTTTAGCGAGTGGCAATTAGTGACAAGATGCTTAAGTGGTTCATGAAGGTGTGGCAGTACTAAGAACTGATAATCATTGAAGGTAAAGTTGATTATATTGTGTGTGCGTGCCTGTGCGTGTGTGTGTGTGTGTGTGTGTGTATTCACTATCACAGTCTGCTGCTGGTCTCTCTCAAGACCAGTGTGTGTGTGTGTGTGTGTGTGTGTGTGTGTGTGTGTGTGTGTGTGTGTGTGTGTGTGTGTGTGTGTGTGAAAAAGAGAGAGGAAAAGAAAGCGAGAGAAAAAAAATCCTTTATATAACTGAAGAAAAAAAATATATATATACGAAAAAAACAGAAAAAATATGGAAAAAATAGAAAAAAACGAGAAAAAAAATACATTAAATTGCAGTCTCATGTGCTTTTAATATACGTACATAACCAGTTCCCTGACACACACACACGCACACCTAACCCCCCCCCCCCCGACCCACACACACACACACACACCGGAACATGGGCGTAGCTAGAGTACATTAAAATTAGTTAGTTAGTTTTCTACATAATTCTCGCTTATTATTGTCAGTCTAGTTTGAATCATTGTATTATAGAATGGATGTACAATGGTTGGAAGGAAATTTTTCTTATTTTTACCTAAAAAAAGTAAAATAAGAAGAATTTATAGGGTTGGAAGGCGGGCATAGGTTATAAATCACCTTTCATCCCTAGGGAAAAAGTAATAAGTAAAAAAAAAAAAAAAAAAAAAAAAAAAATTTACCTCAAAAATTCAAGATTTTAATTTTTTTTTTTTTTTTTTTTTTTTTTTTTTTAAGGATGAGAGGTGGATGCAGGTTATGAGAAAACATAGAAAAACTGGCTTAGACGGCTCTATGTATGGTAATAAGAGCAGAATATAGGTAATAAGGGAGTAATAATTGGGTTAACATAAACTACCTTGTACAAGCCTCCAGACCATTTGTAGCTTCCTTTTTTTTGCTGATATTTTTAGACTAGGATATGATCTATATATTTATTTACTTATTTATCTATATAATTATCTAGTTATTTATTTATTTGTCAATTTATCTGTCTCTACAGGTGAGGTTTTCGACAAATTCTCTCTTTCTCCCTCTATTTCTCTCTTTATTTCTCTATTTCTATAAAGATTTATATTCAATTTTTGTTGTTCTTATTTAATCATTAATGTTTGACTTCTATTATTGTCTCATTTCATATATATTCAATGTTTTATATATCTCTAATATCTACTTTAGTTTCCCCTTAAATCCAAACTTGGACTTGAACTTGGGATGCAGAAAATATATGCTTAAACACAACATATCACAAAAATAACTCATTAACGCTACTTTATAAATTATACATGTTATAGAATTTATAACAATCTTTTCATTTCATTAGTTTTTCTGTTTGTTTACAAAATAATTCAGGCTCTACAACAGTATCATTCACTCATAAATATGTCTCCTACATATTAATTACTCATTCTAATCACCCTTTTAATATATCATTAAATGCAACATAGTTTTTTTCATATTTTTTCACACCCAGACACACTCTATCACACCACACACAGTCAAATAACTGTAAAATGTATACGAGTCAGTGGTGCTGTTAATTTGGCTAAATAATATAACAAATAGAAGAGGAATTGATAATATGAAACAATTTATAGAGATAATGTAATAAATTTAATATAAAATGTAATTTTGATAAGTAATTTTCCTCTGTTGTGTTTATTTTAATATCAAAACATTTATAAAATCTCACTTCCCTAACCTCAGTTCCAAGATGGCGGGTTGAGGTGACCATATATATATTTAACTATGTTTTCTTTGTAGAATTTCACCTCCCAGGACGCAGCTAAGATGGACCTCCGCTGTGGCCAGGCAGCTCCGCTTCTGTGGTGGTGTGCAGGTACGCCAAAGAGTTTGTTCCGGTGCTGTGGTAGCCTGGCGTTGGGGGCTCGTCAGGCACTGTCAGCCATCTGTCCAGCTGACACTTGAAGGAATCAGTGGATACTCCAGTCAACTCCCTGATGACCTTTGACACAGCATTAAACATATCCGTTCCTTGTAAATAAATTGTGGACTACTGTTGCTATTCTCTGTGTGGTGGTTTGTGTCCCTTTAATGTAGCATAGACGTCCTTTTCTTGGGTGGTGATTAACTTGGAGCCCTAACTACAGTGTGGTCTTAATCTAACGTTTTACTGTCTGTTTTTCTTAATCTAACCTCTCTACTGTCTGTCTGTCAATCTAACGTTTTACTGTCTGTCTGTCTTAATCTAACCTCTACTGTCTGTCTGTCTTAATCTAACGTTTTACTGTCTGTCTGTCTTAATCTAACCTCTCTACTGTCTGTCTGTCTTAATCTAACGTTTTACTGTCTGTCTGTCTTAATCTAACCTTTCTACTGTCTGTCTGTCTTAATCTAACGTTTTACTGTCTGTCTGTCTTAATCTAACCTCTCTACTGTCTGTCTGTCTTAATCTAACGTTTTACTGTCTGTCTGTCTGTCTTAATCTAACGTCTTTACTGCAAAAATAATTGAAGTTAATTTGACTTAACTTTATAAATTTTTGAATCCCCAGAAAATTTGATTATAAACTGACTAGTAATGAAAGATATTGACATTAATTAGACTATGTAAATAATGAAGAATGTATAAATAAATTATTATTCATAGAGGTGTAATTAATCCGATATTTATATACAAATCTTCACACATTAAGTAAAAGTCTTTGAATTAGATACAGGAAGTAATTATTTAAGTGAATCATTTAGAACTATTGAAAGGTTGCAATGTTAAGACAAATATTAGTGATAGCCACACACACACAAGAGCACGAGAGCCTCCAACAATGTTTCGCGGCCAGCCTCCTTCACCACCCTCGACACCGCAACCTCCTGCCACCCGCTGTCCCCCGCCCCCGACAATCAATGAGACACGCCGACCTGCTCACTCCAGTCCGTGTACGTACAGACAGATATAAAAATAGTGCTGTGCCAACGATGACCAAAATCATCAACTCATCATAAGTGTCCATCAAAGTATTACTGTGTACATACTTTCTTCCCATCATTAGCTGCTATTATCATCATCATTATTATTATTATTATTATTATTATCATCATTGCTGTTACCATTAGTTTAAAATTATTATTATCTTTATTATCATATTATTGTCTATCTATCCCTTACACTACTTGTAACATTTTCAGTCCTTGGGCTGCAATTTATCTCTAATAAACCGTTTATTATTATTATTATTATTATTATTATTATTATTATTATTATTATTATTATTATTATTACTACACGCACACACACACACACACACACACACAGACCTGTACCAACACACCTGCAGATCCACGAGACAGTTGAGCATAACAGGCAGGTCGACAGGTAAGCATGTAAACAGGTAAGCAGGTACAGGTAACCAGGTATCAGGTAAGCAGGTACAGGTAACCAGGTATCAGGTAAGCAGGTACAGGTAACCAGGTATCAGGTAAGCAGGTACAGGTAACCAGGCATCAGGTAAGCAGGTACAGGTAACCAGGTATCAGGTAAGCAGGTACAGGTAACCAGGTATCAGGTAAGCAGGTACAGGTAACTTAACTATTTTACTATATAATTTCTATGACTAGGCTTCATACCCGTAAGTATTATTATTATTATTATCATTACTATAATTATTAACAATCTGTAATTTTTTGCATTTTGTTAGAAAATTGCGGAGCCACCTCAGCTGCGTCCATGATAGGATGAAATTATACAAAATTAAGTAAAGTATATGGAAAAACTAGAAACTTAAACATAAACGGCTCTCAAACGGCTCTCGAGAAAGATCCGGCTCTTCTCGTTCATCTGGAACCGATTCGTTCACGAGCGCCCATCACCAGCTCAAGCTCAGTGTCTGACCAATACTGCTCGGGTGAGGTGTCTCGCCGCCGCCGCTCCGCTCCCCGATACACTTAAGGTGCACCGTGTGAAGTGTGATTAATGAAAATGTTGTAAATAGTAAGAGCAACAAGCTAAGGGTAGCCATAACCATCTACTGTTTAGTGGCATAAAGTTAAGTAATACCGAGAAAAAAGTCCCCAGCTACTGTTTAGTGGCATACAGTTAAGTAATACCATGATGTTAGATAAGCCCGTGTGTGTGTGTGTGTGTGTGTGTGTGTGTGTGTACTCTTGCAGTGGCTGGAATGGTTCAAGATCATCTCTTCACCCAGTACATACACACACATGCATACATACATACATACAAACATACATACATACATACATACAAACATACATATTCCCTCGCCCATCATTGATCTATTCTCGTAAGTACTGTTAGCTATCTGTTATCATCATCATCATCATCATAGTCTTTTGAACTAAATAAATATTTCCGTCACATAAACGGGAAAGAGCATATGAATTGAAGCTGTAAATCTTCAATAAACAATAATCAGCGATATGGAGCCACTTTTCTTGAATTTAAATTTGTTGACCAAAATTGACCTGAAACCATTAATTTGTATAGGAGAAACGTTTTTCTCCCGTAGACTTTAACGGCGTCCAAGTCTCTCCCGCAGAGAGACACTTTTTATTAAAAAACTCGAAAAGTATGAGGTTAATGTAAAAGATGTATAGAGTCAATTAGATAGAGGAGAAAACGCTTGTTCTTTTGAGCTAGAGTATATTGAGATTCATTCTTAAACAACCGAAAAAATGTCAACTTGAAAATGTCAACCGGTGCCTTTGCAGCGGCCAACCCTTTTATAGAATTTTGGACTTATTTTGTCTTTTTTTGTGTGTTTTATGGATTGTTTACGGTTTGTTTAATATTAATATATCTTAATTTAGGGTGCTGTAAGGTTTGTTTATGTTTAATTATGGTGTATTGGGTATGTGAAAATAATGATATTTTTGTCGTTTTTTTTCAGTTTTGATTTTTTTTTGGTTTGTTTATGGTTTTTATTGTGCTTAAATATGTTTTTACATATTATTCAATGGTTTATAGTGGTTTAATGTCACTATTGTTGTTTATTTACATTTTTATATATTTTGTAGTGTAAATAAATATCTTTTTATGAAATTAATGTAACTTGAATATGACAAATAGTTATGTCGAAGCTGATTAGGTATTCTATTCTATGTTTTGAAATATATATCATTGTTTGTCTCTGTCTCATAGACTCTGCCGGACCACTGACATCTGACGGGCCGGTGTAAGTACCAAAATATTTTAGTAATTCCTAGCCTTACCTCTTTATCCTCAGCTTTATAATTAACAGGCAAGGTAAAATAAAAAATTTAGTATGTTTTACAATCATTAATTACTTGCGTTATTAAGTAACTAGGTTTATTTTGATGTTTGTTTACATATTGTAATGTTAATGGATTTTTTGCAATTTTCAGCAAAACTTTACCATACTTTCGCATAGCGTTGGGTTCATTGAATTTGTTATTTTTTTTCTGTTTATTACGTATAATCAATAGTATTCTAAGGTTCATATTAATTGAGATATAGGGATAATGTTTTTTCAAAAATTTCGTTATTTTCGTAGTTTTTTCAGCTTGTACGGTTTTATTATCATTCATTGTGTGTCTGAATAATTCTTTATATCTTAATCTATAGTTTAAATTGGGTTAACTTGATTATTGTTGTTTGTTTGCTAAATTTGCACTTTTAATTGGTATATTTTCTATTTATTTTTTTCATGCGGTTAATGTGACTTCAATATAAAAAATAGTAATGTAGAATCTCGTTAGGTATCATAATCTATTCTTTAGAGTATATATAACTGCTTCACGATGTGTAATACAAATTCAGATTTTCGTTTTATATATACGTCATCGAATACTACTTTTTTTCATTTTTCTAAACCATTAAAATTATTCATCATTCATTATTATTATGTTATTCATTAGATTTCCTTAAACAATCAGGTATAATAAAATATAAGGAACAGTTCTGGATACCCGTCTTGAAAGGCGGGACTGTTTTCTTGTTTACATCGGCCGCTATGACACACACAACATAGAGACAGAAGGTTAGATATACATAATTAACGCCATTACACTGCTTCATTAAGGTAATTATATATATCTTACCCATTAATTAGGGGTTGGAATGGGTCAATGGGTGGCTGTAATGAGATATACAAGTAGATGATGATGATTGAAAGACTGGAGGTGCTAAGAAGGGATGATTTCTTTATCATGGACCACAGAGAAAGTAGAGGCCACTCATATAAGATTTTTAAGCAAAGATCACGACTAAACATTAGGAAATATTACTTTGCAAACAGAATTGTTGATGAGTGGAACAACCTGCCTAGAGAAGCAGTACAGGCCGAATCAGTGAATAGTTTTAAGGCAAAGATTGACCCATTGATAAGGCAAGTAGGGGGGCATTATATGAGCCAGCGCAGGCTTACTGCCCCAATCCTGAACCGACCACCTCAAGATTGACTCTGAGGTGGAGTTTGGTAAGACATATACAATTACCGCTATTACACTGCATCATTAAGGTATAATTATAAGTTGTACGAGGCTGTTAAGTGACTATATAAAAATAATCTTAAAGAGAAAATACGGTATTATTTTACATTTTCACTAGAATGCTCTAGAGAATATTATCCAAGTGCTTAGAGATACGGCAGTCCTACCCCCTGTGGTCATCCGCTATTGGTACGGCAGTATGCCTTATTATTGACCTGGTAAAGCATCTTTCTAGTTATTTTATGTTAGGTATGGTTTGGTTTGGTTATATAAGTTTTTGACCCCATAGCTAGGCAACTGTCGTATCTATATGGGACCACTGTAAGGATACGGCACTCATTATGGTTATAATAGGTTAGGTTAGGTCCGGTTATGTTCGGTTGAAATATAAAAAGCTTATATAACCGAACCTAACCGTACCTAACCAAACCTAATATAACTGGCTGCCGTACCCCTAGTTGTACAGCTGCCATACCTCTAATTACTGCCTACTTGTAATGTTGTTTTAAGCTGTTTTATATGCTGTTTAATGCTGTTATATATGCTGTTTTAATGCTACCTTACTAAACATGAAAGGCTTACTCAACAGATACATGAATTCGGGGAGTCAATACGTACATGAATTCTAGGAGTCAATACGTACATGAATTCTAGGAGTTGACTGTTAGGTTGTATAGAATCATTTAAACAAAAGATTTTAGAAAGAATTATATCTAGTACTTACGCGATGCAATGTTTTGTCAACTTGTGTCGATGAAAATGTTGCTGAAAGACGTCAACTCGGCCTGTAAGATAAATAATAATAATAATAATAATAACTAAGGTCAACAATAGTTCCCCAAGACTCTTATATAAAACACATTTCAACACAACCGCATTAATTACAGTGAAAAATACGAGACACTACAATATAACCAGGGAAAATAAACTTAGCTCCCCCACCACCAACACATTTTCTCATTTCACATCAAGAAACATTTTTACCAGTAACTCAAATTGATCACTACACCACAATATCTGTTATCATCATCCTGAGCAGCTACTATCATTGTCTTATCTAGAGGTACAGTTCTCGCCGGCATCTTATCTGAACACATCTCTTGAAGGTATTGATGTTTTGATCTGATACAGCTTAACACACCCTGATACACCCTACAGAACATGTTAATCAGCTATAACTAGAAATGTGATGTGTAGACTGACTTGAGATGAAATATAATTCGTGATAATACTATACTTTATTACCACTACTTATTATATTGATTCTGGTGAGTAATTGGTGTTATTTATATTATATACCTAATTATTATGTGACTAAAGTTGGATTATTTTTTAGATATAACCAAACTTAACCTTGTTCATGGCTGTTAGGTTAGAATAATGACATTATTATTATATAGTGATTAAGTTTACAATATGAGAAACTCAAAATTCATAATAATTAATATGATAAATACTTTCAATAAATCTAATTCATCTGGTGGCAAGTTTGTGCCTATAGAAGCACATGGTATGGTGTGAGTATGTCAGTTTGGACAATATTTTTAGTGAGGATAAATTATTCAGGTAGTCATAAGGTAGAAATTTTATCTTGTCTGGCAGGCCCTGAGTCTTGTCAACGTAGACTTCTGGAAGCTATGAGAGTACTATACTGTACCTTTCACCTTGATAGAGGAATGAAGGAACTTGCACTAGGATGGCATGTAGGAAAGGCATTGATAATTTGACACCTTCCAGGATGGCTCTGCGAGCGGTCCGAGTGGTGGAGATGGCAGGGTTGGCTCCGGCTCCATTCTGCGGCATGATTATGGCAGACTTTGGTGCAAGTGTTGTCCGGATTGACAAGGTGAGAATAATGGCAGAATAACTGTCGAACAAATACAAAACCTAAATTTAGACCCTTGAGGACATTCACCAGGCGTGGCAATGATACCACCTGGATAATGCCGTCACTTGGTCGATTTTTTGTTTTGAATTGCGAGCCAAAATTTGAGGTACGAGTCATGTTCAGGACTGCGTTCACTAGACAATACTGCTACAGTAGCAAACCTACAGGAGCTTAGTGCCAATATATAAAATATTATAGTTTGTTACCATGAAATGCTTATTTATTATAATTAAACTAAATATTACAAACCTCTAATCCTGTCACCGAGCAATACGGAGCGTGCAGTATTGTCTTAGTGAACGCAGCCATACGCCCGCCCAGCTTTCTATTTATCTATGTTATGCGCGTACACTAGTGCCGTACACATTAAAAATAAATAAATAAATAAATGAAATAAATATATCAATCAAATTTGTTCCCAGTAAGGTAACGGTAATCATTCTTACAGGTGATTGAAGGCCACAGGAGGAGACCGAACACATTATCTCCAATCACATCCGAGAGAGAGAACAGATCGTGAAGGATAATATTCTCCAGAGGCTCAAGTTTGTCAGAGTAAGTGTGGTGGTGTGGTGTAGTGTGGTGTGAAGTATGGTGCAGATTCCTCCCTGTATCCCTAACCGTCTTAGAGAGAGAGACTAAACATTCTTAATCTTTTCCTAACTTTCCTCTCCATTCGGTTCTGATCACAATCTTATTTCCATCACCTGTTCTCTCTCTCCAGTACAGGTAAAAAGAATTAATAAGGGAAACATTGATCAGGTTTTAGAACTTACTAGCCAGGATAGGACACGTGGAAATGGGTACAAGGTAGAAAAACTTAGATTCAGGACAGACCTAGGTAGATATTGGTTCACTAACAGAGTGGTGAATGATTGGAATGGGCTGGATAGACAGGTAGTAAGTGGTGAGTCAATAGGTAGCTTTAAAAGACAGTTGGATCAGAGTATGGATAGGGATGACAGGTGGGATGGCTAAATATTGGATTATTCCAAGGGTGGGGGACATCATAGCAGAGGCTGAGCAGTAGTTGTAAAGAAATACCCCTTATTTTTATATATGTGTAACCTGTAGTGCTGATAGGCTTTCCCTGGTTAGGTTAGATTTGGGTAAAACTTCACTTTTACACCCAGACCAAAAACCTTACATTCCCACACGTCCTTATGTTTGTTGGGAGAAGACCTATTCACAAAAGCATCATGCAACAGTGGATGGTGGACGCGACCACATTTACGTCAACCCATATTTCACAAAATATCTTCCTGGGCCAGTATTTGCTGGTGTGGCCTGGATTTAAACAAGAAAGGCAAATATTATTTTCATTAAGAGTTTGCATTTTGGTCTCATGACTCAATGTAGCAAACTGGGAACATCTTTGGACTTATGAAACCAACATTGTTCCCCTGAACCAATAGTAGATGGCACAAGGCATTGATAGCATTAGTAGTATCATGCATACACTCACAAACTTGTCTCTGATACTCCAAGCCGGCTCATTAGTAGTAGTAATAGTGCCTTGTAAATTATAATCCATTCCAAATACATATAACTATCATAACATTTTATGATACAAAACTGCATCTGCCATTTCTCTGACTACTCTTACAGACTATTTTAATTTGTGTCTGGTGAGCTAATGTCCTTATTTTCATGTACTTGTGCACCTCTTAACCTTATATTTAATTGTGTAAATATGAAAAGAAACAGGAAAATATGTGTGTGTGTGTGTGTGTGTGTGTGTGTGTGTGTGTATTTTAAGTTACATCTTTATTTAATTCCTCTTTTTGTTCCAAGTGTGTGAGCGAGGGTCGTGTTGGGCTGTTGCTGGCCGTGGCACGAGGCAAGATATCCGAAGGTTACCACTACCACCACCACCACCACTACGGCTGCTGCGTCATCATGTGCATTCCCCTCACGTACACTCAGAGCAGGATACACACGGCCAGCCAGGCTACACTACCTCACAGACCAGTTCAATGTATGTGATCTGTACTTATTTTGTACTGAAATTGTGTTGGTTTTGTAGTTATTGAGCTGAGTCTTGTTGTTGTTGTTTTTTAGTTTAGTTTATGATACCAGAGAATGTTTAGAAAGTTGTATTAGTATTAGACAATTAGGAAATGTAGGTAATTTGTAGTTAATTTGTGTTCGATTTATCAATCATCACAATTTAAATAGATATTATTCCCTCATTAACACAGCCATTCCCCCATCATCCATTAACACTCCTTCCCCCATCAGCTGTGGAATAAATATGTTCTCTCAATCTCTCTTCCTTGCTTTCTAAGCCTCTTTCTTTACAAAGCTTGTCCATCCTCTCCTCTCAGTCGTATCTTCCTCACTAAGCTGCCTTGCTTTGCCTCCTCACGCTGCTTGTCCTCCCACCAGGATAATGCTTCTCTTAGCTAGTGGTGTGTTTGATCTCCATATCACAGGAACAATATACATGTAGTCTGTCTAATGTTTGTTAGGCTTTAAAATGTGTCAGCGAGTGTAAATTTGGACATGGAAGGAATGGTTTGCAATAGAAGCAGTGTTGTTGTTATGAGGTGATAGTGATGTAGATATAAGAATGACTTATGACCACTTTATTCACCTAAATTATATTATATTAAAACCTTCCTTAGATACTGACAAGCTCACGGGAGAGAGCAAGACAAGACATCTTTATTTAGATTGTCATAAGAATTCAAGAAAGTAACTTACAGCTTCCCTTCTCTTTCCAGGTGCAAGGCGAGGCAAGATGGATAACATACTTGAGTCACCATCAACTGTGCTTTTTAACTGCAATCAAAGTCACATACATTGCAAAGGAATGAAGAAACACAAGTGATGATGTTCTCTTGACAACCTCCCGACAGTGTGTGTGTACAGTGGTGATGGCGATTCCAGACACACAACACCTCTCTTTTATAATATAGTTTTGGGTTCAAAAGAAAAGATTATGTTGAAATATTTTGTACTTTTTATTGTTATTAAAGACAGACACAGAATTTTAAGTACACACACACACACACACACACACACACACACACACACACACACACACACACATACAAGGTGGAGGACTGTGGTGTCTTGATTGTGGTGTTAACATCCTGTGGGGGACATCCTGTGGGTCTGTGGTATATATATATATATATATATATATATATATATATATATATATATATATATATATATATATTATATATATATATATATATATCTGTGTGTGTGTGTGTGTCTATGGTGAGTCCTGGATCCTATGGTTCGTCTTGACTGGTTCATCTTGATCCTATGGTTCTTTAACATCCTGGATTGTATGGTTCTCCTGGATCCTATGGTTGGTCTTGACTGGTTCGTTAATATCCTGTAGACACCATCCTGTCTCCTCTGGATGACATCCTGTTGGTAAAGAATAAGTAGTGATGACATCTACCTGTGTATCTATATTATACAACTTTCTTCATAATAAAACCATACATTATTATTAATTATTATTATTATTATTATACCTGCACCTGCTGCAGTCCAATCTTGATCAGCATGTTCCACACACCTGAGACAGGTGGCCATGAGCCCGGGACAACACACACAGCCTCAGGTAGGAGGCCGTGTGGGGGACTGAACCCTGAAAGAACAACATTGTATTTTAGTATATAGACGCGCGCACACACACACACACACACACACACACACACACACACACACACACACACACACACACACACACACACACACACACAACCTCCCTTTCAGTACACAGCTAAAGTCACAGAGTGGGAGAGGAAAGGATTAGAAAAAGAAAACTGACCTTAAATTATTAATATTCTCTGTACACTCTTTTCATGATCTTATCCATTCTCCCATCTCTCTCCTCATTCTCTCTACACACCTTTCATGATCTTATCCCCCTCCCGTTCCCTTCCCTTCCTCTCCTCATTCTCCATACACACCTTCCCTTCCCTTCCCTTCCTCCCTCACCTCATCTGTATTCAGTAGAACCACATTGATGAAGCAGATGAGGACAAGTGAGACAAGTGTTGGCTGTGAAATCCTTCCCCCATTGCCATGATGACATTCTCTCTTCACTTGTTCACAGCTGGAAAGTAATTAGAAGTCATTCTCATTGTGTTCTCAAGATGTTAATTTAATGATTATTCCTTTCCTCCCTCTCTCCCCCTCCTTCCTTCCCATCTTCTTCCTTTCCTCCCTCCCTCCTCCCCCTCCTTCCTTCCTGCACTAACATTTTTTAAGGTAGATATTGCTTGCTAAACATGAAAGGCTTACTCAATACGTACATGAATTCTTGGAGTCAATACGTACATGAATTCTAGGAGTCAATACGTACATGAATTCTAGGAGTCAATACGTACATGAATTCTTGGAGTCAATACGTACATCAATTCTAGGAATCAATATGTACATCAATTCTAGGAGTCAATACGTACATGAATTCTAGGAGTCAATACGTACATCAATTCTAGGAGTCATACGTACATGAATTCTTGGAGTCAATACGTACATGAATTCTAGGAGTCAATACATACATGAATTCTATTAGTTGACTGTTAGGTTGTATAGAATCATTTAAGGTTAAGCTGCTGCATGAGATTCAGTTCCGGTATCCATCAATGAAGATACTCTCCAGAACGTCAGCCGGGCAAGCCCAACCCCCCACTGCGGTGCCCGACCACACTAGTTCCTCCACAGTAAACAGCTTAAGCATCACAAGCCCGGGCGGAGACTCCATCTGCCGACCAAGGGAATGCAAGGCCAGCACTGTACTAGCCAGGTTAGGTGATCAGAACCGAATGGAGAGGAAAGTTAGGAAAAGATTAAGAATGTTTAGTCTCTCTCTCTAAGACGGTTAGGGATACAGGGAGGAATCTGCACCACACTTCACACCACACTACACCACACCACACCACACCACCACACTTACTCTGACAAACTTGAGCCTCTGGAGAATATTATCCTTCACGATCTGTTCTCTCTCTCGGATGTGATTGGAGATAATGTGTTCGGTCTCCTCCTGCAGCCTTCAATCACCTGTAAGAATGATTACCGTTACCTTACTGGGAACAAATTTGATTGATATATTTATTTCATTTATTTATTTATTTATTTTTAATGTGTACGGGATTAGTGTACGCGCATAACACACATACTAGAGTCTATTATCAATATATACCTCCAATAAAAACAGTGTATATATAATGAGAAAGATATTAAGTGGTAAAGAAACGTTTCAGAAATATTACTATAGGCTTAAAATTGTATAATAATGATGATGAATACCAGAAACAAAGGAGATATAACAGCAGCCTCTAACCGGATTATTTATTTTCTTTGAATTTTGATATATATTCCCAAGAAAACAAATTACTTATATGGGAAAGAGATTTAATGGTACATAAATTCTGCATAAATGTTAGTGTAAGTATAAAAATATGTATAACCGTAGCATATGAATAATTAAATATGGTTATGTTAAGTTAGGTTCGGTTACATAAGATTTGTACATTTTAATACCCAAACCCAAAATAACTCTTAATTTGTAAACCCTAACTTCCGGGTAATACAATGTAAAAATCTTATATAATCAAATCTAACTGAACATAACTATTTATTTTATTTAATTTCACCTTCTCTGTAGTTTCGTTCTTTCCCGAACAAACGCGCTCATGAGATGTGAAGCCATGTGTGTATTCTGCCACTGTACGTACATGGGCTGGCCAAGCTGTAGAGAGAGAGAGAGATTAATATCTATAAACATTTTCCTTCCTTCCTCTCTATATAAAAATATAAATAAATAAATAAATAAATAAATAAATAAATAAATAAATAAATAAAGTATAATAAAAATACAAGATTAATATAGTGTTTAATATTATAGTAATGATAAAATTGAGTCTATATTCGTGTTTTTTATCCTTGAAAATCTATATATATAAATTTTCATGAGATTCTGAAATGTGAATATTTTCATAAAAATTCATAGGCAACACCCTTAGATTTTTTTTAACACATCACGTTTTGTTTAATAACTCAAAAACTATGAGGTTTACGTAAGAGACTTATAGAATGGTAAATAAAGATCAAAAGACGCCCGTTATTTTGAGCCATAGTAGAATGTAATCGGAGTATTAGTAATTGAGAAAATAATATATTCGTTTTTTTGACAAAATTCCAACAAAACTTCAATTTCCTATTAAACTATAAGGTGAAATTTAAATCTGATTTCATCATTAGATAGACAACATCAAACTTAATACATTAACTTCTATATATTATTGCCATAAAACAAATATTTTCCGAGTAAAATTGCAAAAACACATTAGACCAAATTTACGTGCAAATATTTTGAGCGACAAAATTGAAAATCTACAATTGTTACAGAAACCTGAAAAATAACATAAATAACACACTCAACACACACACACATCCAAACACACACCTAAACACACTCAAACACCCACTTTATACCCCAAAACACACCCAAACATCCCAAAAAACACATTTATCCCTCAAAAAAACACACTCAAACACCCACTTTATACCCCAAACACACCTAAACACCCCAAAAACTGCACACATACTTAAAAGCACATTCCTCACCCCTAAATACACATAAGAATACACATACAGTCATCCACATCCACATCCACAGACAACAATCAAAAAATTAACTTAACCTAACCTTGTAATTAGGTATGTGTGCCTGTGTGTTTTTATGTATGTGTGTATATATATATACATATATGTTTTGTTTAATGTAATATTTATATAACAATATTTTCCCTTCCCTTACCTTACCTTCCTACCTAACTAATTTACCTTCCTTCCTCCCTCCTTCCCTCCCTCCCATTTGTAGTATTAGATCTAGTATTTTTTACATATCAAACTATAATAATAATAATAATAATAATAATAATAATAATAGATTTAAGACACTAGAAAAATATGGTAGACGATAGATGAGACGAGAGTTGAGGGAAACTACGATAGAGAAAGAGAGCGAGCGGTAATATTATAACTAATATTTTTTACATATTAAACTATACCTACAGCTTTTTCCTATTAATACAATGTCATGCCATATTGATACTACATATTTGACCGCTCAGCAAAGGTATAAAGCCATTAATAAGGTAAATAATGACGAGATAAAATAAGAATGCGACGGGAGAGAAAATGCGACGGAGAAAGAGAGCGACTTTTGGTGTCAAGCCTTTAGAAGTTAGTTATTGAAGTTATACATTAATTTTGTAATCTGTAATAACTAATACATACTCCCTAACGCATAAACTAACTTATAAACTAACTAACAGGAGGTCTAAATAAGTTAGTAAGTAA
>JAXIVD010002058.1:57500-68331 GCA_036785275.1 Cancer borealis
AGAATTAATTGCATTACATTTTGTAGGGATTCCCAGGTGAGTCTCCTGTGTGTGTGTGTGTGTGTGTGTGTGTGTGTGTGTGTGTGTGTGTGTGTGTGTGTGTGTGTCAGTCTTCCTGGTACAGTCTTATGGACATATCTGAATGAATTGATTCAGTTTTCTTCACCTTCTTATCAATTTTCTGTCATATTTGTATAACTGATAGTGATTTTTTGATGGATATGATTGTATTTGAAGCCTTAATGGGTGATGTGCATTACTTTAGTTGTATTTACTTGTGTCAGTGTTTGGTGCTGGCTGTTTACGGTAATCCTTCCTTCACGGCCGAGCCTCAAGGGTTCCCGTGTGGAGGGAACGGAAGGAGAATTGCTGGACCCGAGGTGACGTCAA
Organism: Cancer borealis; assembly: GCA_036785275.1. Classification (NCBI taxonomy): domain Eukaryota; kingdom Metazoa; phylum Arthropoda; class Malacostraca; order Decapoda; family Cancridae; genus Cancer; species Cancer borealis. The sequence continues at coordinate 57,891 of JAXIVD010002058.1, forward strand.
CCCTTCCTAACCTAACTCAACCTAGCCTAACCTAACCTCATGTAAAGCTTAAGTCAGACCTTTGTGGTAGTGTTCCAAGGTCACCGAGGAATGGTGACCTCTCTTGACTGGCGACCTATGACCCCGCCTGACCCTTCCGTCCACGGCCCTGGATGACACTTTGAGGTTATGGCATGTGGATAGAAGAGACAAGTGTGTGTGTGTGTGTGTGTGTGTGTGTGTGTGTGTGTGTGTGTGTGTGTGTGTGTGTGTAATTTCTGTTTTTAATTTTTATTTATGGGTGGTTTAATTTTTTTTTTTTTTTTTTTTTTTCCATTATTCGTTGAAGTTTATTTAATTGTTTTTTGGAACAATTCTTTTCTTTAAGCCCAAAATGTGTTTTTTTTTTTTTTTTTTTTTTTTTTTAAATTCCTCCAATGATTATAAATTTCTGAAAAGTATATATAATTCTAAGCATTTTTTTTTTTTTTTTATAAGTCAGTTTATGTATATTGAAAAGCTGGTCAAGTGTTAGAATTTTGACTTCATTTTGAAACACCATAACTATAACTATTAGAACAGACACACATTAATTATAAAACACACATTATATCATGTCAATACAATATTCAAGAGTACAATAGAACACCTGATATAATATCTAATTATAATAGACCTAATTAATTATAGACCAGTGTCATTAACCAACCTAATCAACAGAACACTTAGCAAGAGGAGGAATATTAACAGATAGACAATTTGGATTCAGAACAGGAAGAACATATATTACCACAGTAGCGTTCAACATTGTGTGGTTAACTGGCTTTACGCGCCAACATTCTTAACCATTATTTGTAGCGTACGAAGGGTCAAAATTATTATTACGCAGAGTCGTCACACATTATACGCGTCATACAAGGCAGCGTAGCAGTTGAAGAAGGAAATCATTGAAAAACATAACAGAGGAATGTGTGTAATGGACTTAACAACACAATTATACCAAGAATTTTAGGGGATTACGACGGATTGATTATATTTCAATTAATCTTAGTCGGAAAAATTTATCCGTAAGTCGAGTTAATCTGAAAATGAGGCCTGTCTCGGAACAATTAAATCAAACTCAATGTATTAATGTATTATGTTATAACTTAATTTTGAAAGCCTTATACTATAACTATTGTATTATAAAGCGACTATCAGACACACACACTCACTATAAGACATGTATTATATTATAACTTAATAATTATGAAGCATTTTCAAAACTATTACATTATAAACCAAAGAGTACACACACACACTCACTATAATGATAATAATAATTTAATTAAGAAATCATTATAAAAACATTTATTACATTATAACTTAATTTTGAAACATTTTAATTAATACATTATAAAGCTAAGTTAGTCTCATTATAACACATTAATTACACAATTACAGGTGTTTAGTGTGACTAATTGATATAAACACAACCTTACCTATGAGTAATTAGCAAGTGATTAGTGTTTGTATTCACCTGAGTACTGAGTGAAGGTGTGGAACTAATTAACTTAACTAATTAATTATTATATTACCTGCTTGCTAGGCTGAGGGAGTGGGAGGGAAGTAAGATGTGCTGGGGGAGGGAGGTAAGGTGTGACAGACAGACAGACTGACAGAGCGAGCAAGGCAGACAGACAGACAGACAGGCAGCAATATTAAACCTAACTCACTCTGACGTCACTGAATTCTTGATTTATAATTCATTGATCTATTTTAACGTCTCCCACACCATTGGACTAGAGGAAATGTATATATAGTTATTTATTTATACATATTTATATATATTTATACATATTTATTTGTGTGTACATATATTGAACCATACATAACTCTCTCACATACACACATACACCTCTTCCTTTCTCCTATATTCTCTCCCTGTGTGTAAATATTGTTTCGTTGGTACAGAGAGGAGCGAGGGAGAGTCAAGCAGTGTGTTGGTGGCCGTGGTACAGGAACACAGGCGATCGAGGCGAGACTTAAGCGTGAAAATGCTACATAAATTATTTAATCACAGGCGATACGAGAAACTTTTTGCCCCGTATAGACCCGTCAAGTCTCGTCAAGCCCCGGAAAACATTTTAAAAGCCTAAATATTAAGCTAAGTCTGTTCCTAGCATCTCAAATTGTAACTTTTTCCTCCTTATTCATTCCTAGCCATTTCATTCCCATCCATTCCATTCCAACCCATTTCTACTTCATCTTAACCCATTCCGACCAGTTTTCCGGCCTTGCCCCGTCCCATCTTGCCCCGCCTTGCCTTGTGTGTGTGTGTGTGTGTGTGTGTGTGTGTGTGTGTGTGTGTGTGCCCCGCCCCGCCCCGCCCCGCACTCAACACCCACGCGTAATCCACCAGCTTTTAACGACCATCACACAACTGATACCACGTCACCTCAACACCATGTCATCTAGTATTATTAATTAAACACATGCGTTGTGTAATGTATTAACTGTACTATATATTCACTTGTAAGGATGTGAAAGTCATATAATAAACAGTGTTAGGGTACGCGGGCGCTTGTATGCTTATGTAATGTGTATGATATAAGGTAGTGTTTAGATGAGGGCAGGATGCAGACAGGCGGTGCGCGCTGCGGGGCGGGGCGGGGCGGGGCAGGCAGGCAGTCACCCCACATTTCTCAGTAACCTCACTTGCCCAACGGACTCGTATAACCCCGCCAGACATATCCACAGATAGATATGATGATAAAATTTCATGAAAAGATAAAGATACGTGGATATAATCATGTATAACTTATATGCAGACCGTTTTGTGAAGCTGAAATCATCTCTTTAAGTCAGTCGTTTTTCCAAAATCTCATTTTTTCAAAGGACTCGTACAAGCACGCGAGTCATACCAACAGATAGATATGATGCTAAAACTTTATGAAAAGTTAAAGATATATAGATATAATGCTGTATAGCTTAATTATAGGCCATTTTATGAAGCCAAAATCAACCTTTCCGTCAGTTTTCCTCATATTTCTGGCTTATTTTGAACTGATTCATTGCCCCAGTACACCAAAAAGTTGCGTTTTGTCATGATGTATATGTTTCAAGTCATTAAACTTAAGTTCCTAATGGTAAACAAGAGATATTCCACATTTTGTTAGTTGGAAGTGGGAGTAGGGAGGTAGAGGAACTGACGGGGAGGGGTAAGCGAATGGGGGGCTGAGAGGGGGAGTAGGGGCGGGGATGCAGTGACGGGGAGGGGTAAGCGAATGGGGGGCTGAGAGGGGGAGTAGGGGCACGGATGCAGTGACGGGGAGGGGTAAGAAAATGGGGGGCTGAGAGGGGGAGTAGGGGCGGGGATGCAGTGACGGGGTGGGGTAAGCAAATGGGGGGGCTGAGAGGGGGAGTAGGGGCAGGGATGCAGTGACGGGGTGGGGTAAGCGAATGGGGGGCTGAGAGGGGGAGTAGGGGCCGGGATGCAGTGACGGGGTGGGGTAAGAAAATGGGGGGCTGAGAGGGAGAGTAGGGGGAGCGATGGAGTGACAGGGTGGGGTAAGCAATTGGGGGGTGAGAGGGAGAGTAGGGGTTGGGATGGAGTGACAGGGTGGGGGGGAGACAGACCTTCTTATCATCATTCGTCATAATATTTGTTTTGTTATTAATTTCTCATCAACGACTCTGTTTTAAGACAATTTACAGGAATACTTGTATGTGTATCTATTTAATATATTGCCATGAATTATAATTTTATCATATGAATTGTCTTTATTTCTTCGATATTTTAAATTTATCTAAATTGGACGTGTGTTTAAATGTTTCGACTTAACCATAATGAAATTGAAAAACAAACTGTATATTTCAAGGCCAATAATTGCAAAGTTAATTACATTACATTAATACATTACAACAATACACATATAATGATCACCTCCATTTATATATCAAAGTGTTTAATAAGGCTGTGTAAGGTTTTGTGAACAGTCATAACAGAAACAATTTACTGATTCACTTGTCAGTTGCATATTTTTACTAATGTTCGCTTTGATCGATAAGAAAATATACTTATTTCTATCGTAACATACAACTTTAACAGCTATATACCAATTCATTGTCTTTCAAAAATTACTGTCAATTAGTAGTAAATAATTCATTGAATAGAAACATGTATAATTATAATGAGATTAGTGTATGTTTTCCATCTGATCGACAGTAAAGCAACAAATTAACATCCCACAACTGTCACTCAATCCATCACCTAAAGCTTAGACTTGGACTTGGACTTGGGTTGGTGTCACTTAATATATATATATATATATATATATATATATATATATATATATATATATATATATATATATATATATATAACAACACTGAATCACACAGGAATAAAAATAAAATTGTTCTCGCCGAGGCGAGACACGGGACTGATGCTCGGAGTTAGTGAGGGAGACGCAACAAAACGCCTTTATTCTTAGCTAATATCAATGATTAATACTTCCTAATACATCTTAATAACATTTCATATTTATCTACATCCATTTCCATACTTTTAAAACGCATAACAATCCATTTTATATACAAATGTTCTCTTGACTGTGACGGCAAGACGGCGCACCAACGGCAAGACCACCACCATCACCACCATCATTTCACACCCTTGACACAGCCTCGCGCTCCCCTGTACAACAACAAGAAAAAACGACAACAACTAGAGGAAAACAAAAAGAAACAACGACAAGAACAAGACGAAAACAACAAGAAAAGAAAGACATCAACTAGAAGAGTGAGTGAAACGTTCTGTATAATAATGTTCAGGTTGCATCTTTTTGTTGGTGATTATATCTTAAAAGTAATCGTTTTTTGACCATTTTTTTCACTGAGCTTATTGGATTTATAATGTTGTATTGATATCAATGTATATTGTGTGTTAATTTTGAGCATTTAGTATTATTATTATGTACGTTTATTCAAAGACAAAATAATATTTTAAGATCGTTAAGTTTTGAATTGTATACAAATCACGTCTCAGTATATTTCTTTACGTAGACAGCTTTGTGTATCAATATCTTTACATTATTATAATCTAATTAAGTTTTTCTATCGTCCTAGACTCGATCTTAGCGTGTATATTGATTGATTATTAAGATATTAATGAAAGTATTTACAAACGTTGAGAGCCTAGAGTGACGTCACCATTAGCAATGACATAATTTCACTTTTATTAATATTTTTCTCGCCTCTTCTACACTCCAGAATCACTCTTATCTCCTTTCAGTGTACTGTGTATTAATATTATCAATAGTTTATGTTGAAAAATCAAGAAGTAATCAATTAATATAAATTTTGAGGAACTCTTTCCACACTGTGTGACGTCATGAAGCCAGCTGCCTGCGAGTGTGTGTGTGTGTGTGTGTGTGTGTGTGTGAGTGTGTGTGTGTGTGACGTCAGAATGCGTCGCGTGGAAATATTTAAGCTCTCCTCCTTCTCCTTAAACTACTAATCTTCTTTCTCCTCCTCCAATTAATTGTATTTAGCGTGTGTGTGTGTGTGTGTGTGTGTGTGTGTGTGTGTGTGTGTGTGTGTGTGTGTGTGTGTTTGCGTGGACGGCTGTGCGCGTGGGTGTACGTGGACATTCGCCTGGCCTCACTCTCAGTGGTCAGTCAGTTCCCGGCGGGCTTTGTGGTAGTGTTTGTGTGTGTGTGTGTGTGTCATAGCCGAGCCTCCATCATCAAGCCACCTTCCTACCTGCTGTCTGAGGTGTATCGTGAGTGTTAATTCCTTTTATAATGTATGTATAATTTATATATATGTGTATGTATATATGTGTGTTGGAAGGATTTTTGCCTGTCGCTGCATGTCGGGTATGACGTCATCCACTCGGAGGGTGAGTCATTCACTTGTTAGCTTATTTTGTATTTATATCTGTAGCTTATATGTCTATGTATGTGTGTGTATATATATATATGTGTGTGTGTGTGTGTGTGTGTGTGTGTGTATATATATATATGTGTGTGTGTGTGTGTGTGTGTGTGTGTGTGTGATTGATGGTGTTAGAATTAAGGATATTTAAGTATTGAGTGGGCGGTGGAGAGGGGTGGAGGGAGGGTGAATCATTCACCCGTTACCTTTTTTTTTTTTTTATATCTGTAGCTTATATATTTATATATATGTCTATGTGTGTGTGTGTGTGTGTGTGTGTGTGTGTGTGTGTGTGTGTGTGTGTGTGTGTGTGTGTGTGTGTGTGTGTGATGGTGTTAGAAGGAAGGATATTTAAGTATTGAGTGGGCGGTGAAGGAGAGTGTACGTGTCTTCTCAGGGCTGCCAACCCTGAACACATGACAAAGCTACCTCGTGTATTACTCTACACCTGACGCTTAATTAACTTCATATTAACACCCACATACACCTCGCATACCACACTTACTCCAGTAAGTCGTCCAACATATTATTCAGTTCTTCCTGCCAACCTACGTAGCACTATTTAACTCCCCATAAGATGACAGAGTTCCATGGCACACTGGGGCGTTCATAAGGTTGATACTCTTTGTATTATCATAGGATTTCAACCCCAATGTGTGGAACGAACGGAAGGGAAGGGGTGTCTTAAGAGAGGATACTGGATTTCCCTCTTCATTCATTTCTTTTTTTTATGTATCGGCTTCGTTGTCCAATATATATATTTTTTCGTTGCTAGTATCATCGCCTCGTTTCGTTCAAGGTAGAGTCAGGTTTAGTTGTGGTGTTCTGTGGTGGTAAACGCAAACCACACACTACAACCACCCTAATCTCACCCTAATACTACTACACCATAAGGTCTAAAAAGACGTAAGGTAAGGATAAGTGTGGTACGCCTTTATTCCTTCGTTTCAGTTGTAGAAGCTCCCGTCAGTGTTACCAACTCAACGGCGAAAAATCTTTATGGGCAGAAATATAAAAAGATGGATTTTCTTTTCCACATTGGTGTCAATTAAAATCTTTTATTAGACTCCTATACCCTGTGGGCTCACCATCCCATGTGTGAGTGTGTGTGTGTGTGTGTGTGTGTGTGTGTGTGTGTGTGTGTGTGTGTGTGTGTGTGTGTGTGTGTGTGTGGCTACCGTGAACGTGCCTTGGGAAGCAGATGCGTTGGTTACACTGTAGGCAAGGCAAGACCAGGCAGATGCACACACACACACACACACATACACACACACACACACACACACACACACACACTGTTGAGTCGAGTCGAGACGGCTAAAGGTTGACAAGTGAACGCGCCTCCAGTGATTTCACGGAGTGGATAGGCGGCTGTGTTGTGACGGCAGCAACACACACACACACACACTCCTGTTAGATGTAGCGCATCGCGGCTCGCAAATGAATTATGGATGAGTATGATAGTGGTATTTTACTTTTTATACTGGTGTGTGTGTGTGTGTGTGTGTGTGTGTGTGTGTGTGTGTGTGTGTGTGTGTGTGTGTGTGTGTGTGTGTGTGTGTGTTCTGACAGCTGGTTGAGAGAGGGAGTCACTAACGTGATCTGTGTAATGAGAGAGAGTGGTTGATTTAATTAGTCACCCCCCTCCCCCCCACTGCCTCACTCGTCCTGTGGTTAATTAATGGGGAGAAAGGTGGAGGGGTGCGGTATACAGGTAATTGTGGTTCTAGGTCATCTGTAATTAGGCGGGGGACACTCAGGTAAGGGAGGAGGAGGAGGAAGAATAATATGGAAGAAAAAAAATAGTGATACAAACACACTTAAAATAACATTAATATACCCAAACAAATGATATAAACAAGAATAACTGAAAATAACAAATTAAACTTCATCAAAATTCCGTGACATAACCGGGACATATGTTTAGTATTTTGCTAATTTTTCTGGTTTCCTGCGGCGGTAATAAGGTCTGGATATGTCTTGGGAGACGAATTTCAGCTTGCAAACCGAATTCCCTTGAAAAACACCCAAAAAAAGGAGATATGGCGGCCCAGAGAGATTAAATAGTTACTTATTTGAGTAAGATATACTGATTCCCACCTTAATTTGGGAAATGACGCCACCTTAGTTGAAAAATAGTGCGTTAAATACACAAATGGAATAATATTGTACGGTACCGAACCAAACATAACCTAACATAACATTACCTAACTTAATCTAAACATAACCTAACAAATGTTGTATCCTCATAGTGCTGGCTTATAGATACGACATGTACCTGAGTTTTGGGTAAAAATCTTGTATAACCAAGCCTAGCCGAACTAAACCGTAGCTAACCTAACCTAATCGACCCGAGAGGTTGCGGGCTCGATCCCCGCGCCGGGTAGAAGACATATGGACCAAGTCTCTTCTAAGTGTGTGGTCCCTGTTCACCAAACAGTAATGAGGTACCTGATCTCAGACGGGGTTTGTGACCCGCTTTCAGGGGGAGAAAACAAATCTCCCATAAATAAAAATATATGGCAGTGACCCTTATCACTGTTCGGGCCACTGTTAAACAGAGGTTGTCGGCGCCTTATACGGCAGCCATTCTTGGGTTGGGCTTTCAGATAGGTGACATCTAAGGATGATACCTTTAGCTCACAAAAATGCCCCATGTAATACTTTCTATTTGTCAGTTTCCAGGTGTTCAAGATACGAGTTTAGTACATTGAATCAACAGTGTTTAATAATGAATATGTAGATGTTAGAAGCTATCATATAACAATGACAATTAGAAAACATTTACATGAACACAAGCCATTTTCTTTCGTAGCCACACGCCATTCTGGTGAAGATGTAAAAAATTAACAAATAAAATAACTTTGTTAGCATAACCTTCCCAGAGCTGCAGTTCAATAAGTCTAACCAAAACTAACCTAACCAAACTAAATCTAACGTAGCCTAACCAAACAAAACCTAACTTAACGTAACCTAGAATAAATCATATTTTTTTCAGTAATTCAGCGGCATAACTGTTTGAGGTGATCTTAACAAGTTTCTGAGGTTGAATTTGCAGTAGGTAAGGAGAATATCAAATAGGTCATCTTAGGAATCTTTACCGGTGATAGGTAATAGGTCTGTAGACTACACATTAAATGACACTATCTTAGGAAGGTCATATAGTGAGAGGGACTTTTGGAAGTTCAAGTAAGCAGTGACGCGCCCCAGGGAACAGTGTATTATAGTTAAACATAGATAAATAGAAAGCTGGGCGGGCGTATGGCTGCGTTCACTAAGACAATACTGCACGCTCCGTATTGCTCGGTGACAAGATTAGAGGTTTGTAATATTTCGTTTAATTATAATAAATAAGCATTTCATGGTAACAAACTATAATATTTTATATGTTGGCACTAAGCTCCTGTAGGTATAATATAATATAATATAATATAATATAATATAATATAATATTATGAAATGTGACAAAGCAGAGTGAAATATTGTTTTTTATTCATCGTAGGAAATGGTTTGTGGATGTAGTTAACATTCCTTTTCAATTAGTTAAGTTCAGGTGAGTTTGTCAAATTTTATTTCATTTTAACATGTATGGAAAAAAAAAGTTATTTATTTAAAAGTTCCATACATTTCTATATTTAGGTCTAGTATTGAAGAGGACGACATTAATATACCATATATAAAACCAGGTTCACTTCCCCCTTCAGGAGAATAACAAAATTCAATTTGAAAGTTTATTGGTCAAAATATCTTGGTTCATGAGTAACTTTTATCTAGTGTGTGAGGATGATGATGATGATGATGATGATGATGATGATGATGATGATGATGATGATTGAATGATGATTGAAACTGTTGCATTACATCCTGCTCATCTCGCTGGCTGCGCTGGTGGCCTCGTGTTCCTATATGAATATACGTGTCATTTATACAAGTTATAATTAATATGCCGAGGACTTTTACTATTAGGGATCACAAGTAGAATATCTTTTTCATGGAATATAGACGCGGTAAGGTAGACATAACTATTTAGATTTTGCCGGACGGACGGGTAGGAGGAGGAGGATAAAGAGGAAGAAGAGAAGAGAAGGAGGAAGAAGAGTAAAAGTAGGAGGAGGAATAGAAGGAAGAGGAGAAGTAGAATGAGCAGTATAAGGAAGAGGAAGAGAGGGAGGAGGCATAGAATCCATAAGGTAATGTTCTCAAATTGGTTCAGATTCTCAGCCTTAAATTGATAGACAAGATTCTATTCGTATTGGAGATAATTTTCCCCCTTGCTAGAGAGAGAGATATAGTTAGTGGGAATTTAACGGACATCCTTAATAAATCAGTAAGCACAGGTGAGGTACCCAGCTTATGGAGTCAGGCTAACGTAGTTTCAATATTTAAAAAGGGGAATAGAAGCGTAATGTCAAATTATATATTGTTATTATTATTATTATTAGTTATTATTGTTATTGATGTATTATTATTATTCTAGTTACAAGAGGAATCTGACTACATACAAGAGGAATCTGAATAACTGATGTCAAGCAATGCAGCCGTT